>CM068380.1:47618983-47861504 GCA_034770075.1 Aralia elata | reverse complement strand
AAAGAGCAGGCCATCTATATATCCTCAGCAGCAAAAGATTTAGCCAATGTGAGCATACAATACACCATCCCCATCGAGATAGGATCTTGTTGTTGCAACTGTGCGCTAGGGCAGCAGGGATTAGAATTACAGCACTACCCCTCCATGGGTCTCTAAACAACGAAACCTGGAAATCAAGAAGTGGATCCGCCTTAAAATATAATTTCTCGAAAGGGCATGTCCATGCTGAATTGATCGCCTATCAATATGGCAGTTAAGTTTACAACAGTTATTGACATGGTGTAACTGTAGCACACCATATATCGCCAATGAAAGGGCAGGGAATTGCAGATCAATAAAGGTCAGAAACAGTCTCCCGCAGGAGGAGATTGGAGCCGTTTAGAAACTCCTTACTCCACATCCACGCGGCGAGACTATATTTTGGGTATCGTCGCCGGAAAAATGTGATGACGAGGTGACACTTTTGGAAGCATGTATTTTGGATTGGTGCCTCTGAATGCCGAGGGGGTCATGGAGCCAGAGCGGTCCTAGTCTATCTATCACTTGGAGATACAATACCCCGTGGCCACTAAACTAGTCGTTCAATCAGGCCCCAATTCCGATACCAACCATCCAGCTGAAAACGATGGGGATGTAATCTAGGGAATTTTACCGATTGACGACCGAGACAAGTGGAGTACAAAAAGAACTAGCGGTGTTCCGGGGAATTCAGAATTGGTAGATCAGACAAAGGCAATCGGGGGTATACAAACACATAAGGAGCTTCGGTAACTTCCATACCCATCGTTGTGTCACCCACATTATGCAAGAGATACGTAAGATATCGCCTTTCCGCCATATTTCCTCGGAGGACGAAATGAAATTGCCGATGCATTGGCGACTTTGGTCTTCCTTAATCCACGTGATTCAAGAGTCATGGGACACGTCCACCAGATTGAAGATCACCGCGGTACAAGAATGAGCCCTTAACGGCATATGAAGAGAATAATGGTGGCAGTGTTTATCAAACGAGGTGGTGTTGACCGAGCGCGGCCCTTGTATCTTACGACATAAAATGGAAATACAACTTAGAGACAGATCCCTTCCCGATCCGAGAGCAAAACGTACGTGACACGTAGATGAGATATCAAAAAATGGCGATGAAGTTTTACCTGAGTGGCGATTTTCAACTTTACAAAAGGGATTGCCCGGGTTTGGGACTGTTGCAGTGTGCGTAGATGAAGACCAACAATCACCCGGGAAAAGAGAATTTATGAATGAAATACATGGTGGAGTGTGTGGCGCCCCAAATATGAGTGTGAACCGATGCTGTGCCAAACAAGAATTTATAGGATCCGGGCGAAATATATGTGTTGAACAGCTGAAGGCCAGATTGCGAAGATCAAAGTTCAAAGTTAAAGCGCTGTTATCCAATGTTCAGGCGCACTGGTTACATGTGCTACATTCCGCCTCCTCCTCATGAAACTGCACTGTATGACCTACCACCCTGTAGCAATATTTCGAATGTGGTGAATGGATGTAATCGGAAGGACCAATTAGAAGCCCAAAGCTCAGCGAAACGGAGCACCTGGTTCATTTTCCGTCATGGAACGATTACTTTCACCCCAAATGGGTAGAGGGCTAAAGCGCCTTTCCGCTAAAGTAAAGCTCATGGAGGACATCCGTCAGCTTTCATTCAGGAATAATGTCATTTGCCGATAGTGGGCAACCTGAGGGTTGTGGTACTCCTGACCATGCCAATAAATTTAAAACAATGCCCTCAAGATAGGGACTCTGTGTGAACCATGCTTCAAGATTAAAGCACCTCAAATTCCGTCTATTACTCACGCGTCCCAAAATGAATGTAGTGCAGTGGAGGCGGCCAATAAGAACATCAAAGACGATCATGGGCAGAAATGTCTGCTCATCATAACGGGGATGCCAGGAATCTGGTTTACCACCTTTTTCACAACCCACCTGACTGGGCCAGTACCGAATCAAGCCACTGCGTAACTTTCTAACGAGCAACAACCACCTTTTACCGCCTTGCGTATATGAGAATGGAAGGCTGTCCCCAGCCAGTTTGAATAGTATGAGATGGCGGTCCCTCAGAATTCGTGATCGACGGGTCAAAGTATAGCGTCGGTGAGGACTTGGATGCAACAGTCGATACGACCAATCTGGCCCTTAATTGATTAAAGGCAGGGTGAGCTGCTGTTTGTGCACGGGCCAGAGCTTATACTCAACATGAGGGATCATCCCACGGATCATCATGACAAAAGGATCAGCACCTTTACACTCGGAAATTCAAGGGAAGAATGACCTTGGTGCTAAAGAGAACTCATAGTCTTGTCAGGTACGAAAGGACCAGGGGGGAAGTTTGCCACATCAGAATTGGGAAGGAACCAGTATCGTGATTAAGAAAAGTGCTGTCCGGAGGAGCCCGTCATATTGCAAGAATATGGATGGTGAGGTGTATTTTCCACAACCTCCTCAATGCTGAACGTCGGTGAAGCGGTTCTACGCTTAAATTATCAGCTTCTTTTTTCTCTTTGAAGAGCGAACTACGTAGGACCCATGATCTCCCCAACTTGTGGGGGTACCGTAGGCAGCAGCCATCATGGCGCGGTCCGATCCTTTAAAAATAATCCTTTCCACCAACCAAAAACCAATTTTCGATATAGGGGGCCCCGATAGAATAAACCTTCCTACACCCTCAAAACCTGTCCCGAAAACCAACTGCCTAACCAGTTTCATCCCAGGAAATACATACCCTGATCCAAACCGCAAACAGTTTTTTATCCAAAAATCTATGATGATCTCAATCCCGACGCAAATCAAAAAGGTGGTTGTTGCAGGCAAATATCTGGTCAAATCTCCATTCAAGTCTTTGAGGAAAGGAAAACGAAGGCGAAATTGTCAAAAATCATGCCTGTCAGGTTGGATAACAACGATGTATCCAATGGAGGGCAATGATGACGTTTAAAAGGGGAGAAAAATGAGCTAAATTTAAAATTGCCATGTATCTATCATATAACTAAATACAAAGTCGATATTTTATTACAAGATTTAATCTGTTACAATAACTGATGAAACCAACATATGTCCATATTTGTCAGGAAATAAAATAATCTACAAATCTGAAAACTAAGCCGAAGCAGGATGGACAGGGTGGGTGGATAGAGATCTGTAAGGCATCAGCCATCTCCTGCAATTTAGCTATGCCAACCATCATATCAATACGATCCCTAGATAAAACAGGATAGCACTCGGCTGACCAGTACCACCAAAATGAGTCATGCTACCACCTAGCCCTTGGGTCGTAGAAATACAATGGGCGCTCCTTCTATCAGCAAATGGGACACGCATCTCCAAAGCCCGAAGTGGCCTCACTCTCTCTCGGGCAAGGGCCTGGCCGCCATCACCCTTCACGGTCTATCAGTAGTAATCAGGGCCTAGGAAGGATGTCGGAGAATAACCTCAGGCGACCCGAGTACGGGGGGGGGCAAGAATCGACTTGAAATGGAGTGTGTCTGTGGTTATCTTCTGTGAAAAATCACTTACCGAGAGTCATCAAAGTGCCCCCAGTCCGACTCAACACTAGAACGAAGATTCCCTAGGTCTACCACCGCAACACCTAAACTGTACGTAGGCAATATTGTCCTTGGATGTGACAGCTCATCATCACTATATTCGGGGGCCAAAGATCCTGGCGATCCCGCAAACGCCTCGTATACCTAGCGATCGATAGATCCCCTCTCTTGTACATAGGATCGATATAAGAGGAATCGGTATGGCGGCTGCAAACCTGCAAAGGGGTGTAAAATTCCTGTGTGCTGATCAAAACTACGCTCCAGTCCATAAAACCGCCAGGGGATAGAATAGGAATCGTCACGGTGCACAACGCTCCCTTAACGGCCTAGCAATAGGGAATGAAACTCCATGCCAGCGGAACACATGAGTCAAGAAGCTCATGAAGGAGCAGTAAGCCCCGAATAATAAACTCAATAGATTGAAAGGGGTCCTCCAATGATAGTACAAAAATGATGTCCAGGAGGCCACATCAGGTAACAACTCAAGCGGGATCGAAAGCGAAAAGCTGCGTGTGGTTATGTCATGGCTGAAGCAAAAAACCCTTGGCGACGGAAAATGGCCCCGATTGGGACTAAAGATGATACTCATGAACCAGCAATGTACAATAATGGTCGAACGTCGCCTCTGAAGAATCTTCATCACCTTCGGAAGGACTAGGCAAATATGTGGCCGACATATAGGTATCCGCCAATATCATGGGGAGAATGGTGTGATCCTCCTGAAGGGCCCGAACGGCCGCAACAATCCGCCATGTCCAAATGATCGGATCCTGCAGGCAAATACAAAACTGAGATGACACAGGCCATCAGAACGCCCACTCTCAAGGCATCCCAGCGCTCCTCGGACACGGAAAAATCACCGAGGAAAAGACGGAAACTGTCAGGTGAGGCCGAAATCGGTCAATCAAGAATTGAAGAGGAACCATATGGTCATGATGTGGTTACCGTTAATAAGACAGCCCTACCGCAAACCTGTGAAAGAATCAAGAATTGACGGCGCATGGAACCAACAGTAACCCTAGCACAGGGACCATCCAAGGGCAAGCCGGTGAAGCGAGCATACTCCTCCAAGGGTGGGGGTCAGCTCTACTGTCCCAAACCTAAACACCTGACGGGCAGGGGCCCAATGGCTCAGAAGACCATCCACAAAGCCCGCTGGCACCTGGAAGGTTAATAAGGACCAAGAATGTCCCAAAAGAACCATCTGCGATAATCCTGTCTGCCGGCAGTAAACTGTGTCCAACCAGCGGAAGAGGCTGCCGACCAACCCTGTGGGAGGAATGGAATCCAAACGAGTCACGACATCCGAGGACGACATCTGAAAAAAATAGTATCAAAAGACTGTACAGGGGTCATTCTCCTATCCATAAATAAAAGCATGCATCATACAGTTAATAATAAAGCAGGTGAATTCCATAGAGATGAAAAAGAACTGTGCGTAAATAAATAAATGAGTCAGTACATAGTGCATAAATGAAAAAGAAATCTAAGCAGGTGCCGATACAAAAGGCCCTATCCTATCCTGGTCTAAATACAAGTCAGTATCGTCTATGAAAGCAGGATCCTCGAACTGATCCCCTGGAGTCGTCGAGCTCGGGAGGACCAAAGTTCATATCAGGGATGTAGGGATGCGCTGTGGCATCAGATGAACTCGGGCCGGCATCATAACCTGCACCGTCAGGATCGTAGGGGTGTAAGCCTCCTCTGGGGCCCGGCCCAACCCCCGCGAATAAAAAACAGCGACAACTGATCTAACCTGACGGGTCAATGAGGCGATCTGCTCAGCGTGGGTAGGGTCCGAACACAGGCAGCCCAATCGGTCATACGTCACCGAGCCTGGAACCATATCTCCAAGAAAGAAAAGTGGCCCGAGTCTGAGGACCGATGGTACGGGGCACCCACCATGTACGGAATGCATCACTCGTAGTGGGACCTGTGGAAAGCATCCGACCATGAAGCCTCCCCCGGCGAGCATGATCTCCGAAGGCTGAGAATCCAGCGGCCAGAAAGTAGTGAAAGAAAGGGAGTGCGGGATGCGGATCTCTCCAGTGACGCATCTGAATGCGCGCTCATCCCAGATACATCACCCAGCCTCCAACACTCTGCAAAGTGAGGCGAACGGGTGGAAAGCTCGAACTCCGCGGCCGGAAGGATGCCCGTCAGCAAACCCCCACAGTCAGATGATCGGAGAGGTAAGGGAATCCAACAGACGACGTCGGCAGCCGTGATCAACTCTCCAGCTGAATACGACAATGTGCAAAGCTGCCCGACACGGGGACCTCCTCCAGAGTACTGTGATGGCCATCGCCGACCCCGAGGATAAGTGTCCGGGCCCAGAGTAGTGATAGGCCTCAGACATGGCAGCCGCATCGTAAGCCCAGAACTGTGAACAGAAACAAGACAGGGCATGGAGTCAACTATCAAATACAGAAAAGAGATGAAAGAAAAAGAAATACAGTAAGAGAGAGGAGGAGGGGACTCACCAACAGAAAATGGTAGAAGCCGAGCCAGGCATCAGTCTGTCCCTCTGAGCGTAGACGCATGCCGTGGAGGAAATAGGCAAAGGTGAATGACCCCCCAGTCATAATCACCGATGCGGTCCACATCTCTGACCGCTCCTACGACGCTGAAATGAATGGTGGAGGAGTTGTTCCCCAGAAAACAACCCCTCATGATGGTCAGGAACAGGCGTCGTAGCAGAATGTCCCTGGTGCCCTGATCCGCGGGAATGGGCAGTGCGTACAGACCCCCGACTGCATCGACTGCCAAGGCACCAGATCGGATACTGCGGGCTTTAAAGACCCGGTCCTCAGCAGCGAAGCCCAGCAAAGCTCGAACCTCCACAGGAGTGATATCAAGATCCAAGGGGACGCGGGACCCGGTAAACTCAATGCCGGTAATGTACCTCCAGTCCCATGGGGTCATCACGACCTCGCAGTCGAGGAGATGAAGAGACTGCGTCTGGTGGAACCATCGCTCGGATAAAGCCCTCATGTAACCCCAGGGGCACTGGCGGGGGATGATAGTGAAGAAATGTCGGAAGCCCCAAGAGTCCACCATCGCCCGATAAATCACTGTGCACGGGCCCGCGTAAAGGGAATAGATGTTTGAACCAGTTACCCCTCGGGCTGGGTAAACTCGGTTCGGTACCTGTGGGCAATCACCAAGGGGTCAACTCCGGATAAAAGGAGAATGGAGAAATTGAGAATGAAATCAGAATAGAGCTGAAATATACCTCGTTAGCCACGAGAGATGCCGAGGGGTGACGACTGAGATCCCGACCCAAAAGATCGGGTATCTGTCACAAAGGCGCCAGAAGGAGCCTGATGAGTAGATGGAGCCGGTGAGCCGGTGTGCTGGAGGATGGCCCCTCTGCCGCGACCCATCCGGGAGGAACAGCCTCCTCAACGTCCGGATGGACCAGGGACGAATAACAGCCTCCGTCAAACGACGAGCCTGACGGCGTCCGAGGAGGAACAAGGAGTGGGTTGCAGCCCTACGACGGCGCAACAAACCAACCCGAAGTCCGGAGAGGCGTGAGGAGCAACTCGGCGTATCACGAATCCCATGGCTGGAATAGAAACGGACGCGAAAAAAAAAAGAAGGTAAGTTCCCTTTTTAAAATTATGTAATGAACATTCTAAATTTTCTAAGTCTCTCATCATATGATTACATGCAAACATGATGCATGTAAAAAAAGTAAAAAAAAAAGAAAAAAAAAAAAAAAAAAAAAAAAAAAAAAAAAAAAAAAAAAAAAAAGAGAAAATCGGCAGAGTTCCGTTTTGTAAATTGAACATCCCACGGCATCAAGCCAAAACGTGATTTTCCATCAATCAAGGCCTCAAAACAGTATTTAAACATTGTCATTCATATATGGTAATTACAACAGCATGTAATGCTATGATTTTATTGCAGAAAAGGAAATAAACAATATGTGGGACCGCCTCATGAACATAAAATAGGATTCACATAGTTGATACATAGCATGTATATATGATGGGTAACATTACATGACATTGTAAAGCATACATTTTATCTCTAAACATGTAAATAATCAAATGTATAGCAAAACATCGACGAAAATTGAAAAGTGACCGGTCAAAGTGTTACCTGTAGCGTGTTAGATCAATCCTACCGGAACAGTTTTTTTTGCAGGAAAGTTGAAAAAAATCGGCGAAAAGCCCCTTGCGAACAAAGAAAAATCGAGAGAATCTCTTTGGATTACAAGTTGAAAGTGACAGATCTGGAGGAGCCGCGTTGGATTTAAGGCCCGATCATGGCCGCAGATGTATCTGCGGCTGGCCGCAGATCCATCTGCGGCTGGCCGCAGATCCATCTGCGGCTGGACCTGGTGGGTCCCACCTTGCTCCCTTGCCAGCCATTTGACGTGTTGAAGTGAAAAGTTTACGACATGGGTGACCGGCGACGATACCCGGCCCCGACCTGACGATCGAACCGGCGACGATAACCGGCGATCACGAGATGGATGACCCGCGACGATAACCGGCTCCGACAAGATAACCGACCGGCGACGATAACCGGAGGTTACGAGATGGGTGGACCGGCGACGATACCCGGCCCCGACATGACGATCGACCGGCGACGATAATCGGCGATCACGAGAATGGATGACCGGCGACGATAACCGGCTCCGACAAGATAACCAACCGGCGACGATAACCGGGGGTTACGAGATGGGTGACCGGCGACGATACCCGGCCCCGACATGACGATCGACCGGCGACGATAACCGGCGATCACGAGATGGAATGTCCGGCGACGATAACCGGCTCCGACAGATAACCAACCGGCGACGATAACCGGGGTTACGAGATGGGTGACCGGCAACGATACCCGGCCCCGACATGACGATCGGACCCGGCGACGATAACCGGCGATCACGAGATGGATGTCCGGCGACGATAACCGGCTCCGACAGATAACCAACCGGCGACGATAACCGGGGTTACGAGATGGGTGACCGGCGACGATACCCGGCCCCGACATGACGATCGACCGGCGACGATAAACCGGCAATCACGAGATGAGATGACCGGCGACGATAACCGGCTCTCCGCCAAGATAACCAACCCGGCGACGATAACCGGGGGTTACGAGATGGGTGACCGCGACGATACCCGGCCCCGACATGACGATCGACCGGCGACGATAACCGGCGATCACGAGATGGATGACCGGCGACGATAACCGGCTCCGACAAGATAACCAACCGGCGACGATAACCGCGGGTTACGAGATAGGTGACCGGCGACGATACCCGGCCCCGACATGACGATCGACCGGCGACGATAACTGGCGATCACGAGATGGATGTCCGGCGACGATAACCGGCTCCGACAGATGACTGACCGGCGACGATAACCGGGGGTTACGCGATGGGTGACCGGCGACGATACCCGGCCCCGAACGAGACGATAGATTGGGAGAGTGAACCCAACGACTAACAAACACGGTCAAGGGGTTGATACATTGACACTCTTACGAATGTCTTGCATGCATTGCATCTTATGTTGCATCATAAGCTATATGTGTGAGGCATCATGTATGCACTGTCATTTCTTACACACTGTCATTCATGCATCGAGTGTCTATTCTTTATCCTGTTCATTTCATTTATCATTTCATAAACATGATAAAGAGGGGCAGCTGTAGACACCCAAATTTTGCGTTTCCTTCTACTAACCGTGACAGGAGGGCGAAATCGTCAATTGAACCAGCTTGCGGGGAGCAAAGGAGCGGGCACAAGGACGAGCGCCCGACACCACCAGCAATGTTTTGGGCAACCCAAGTTTACGTGACAATAAAGCCGTCAGAGGCAGGCATTTCCGAATGAGGTGGCACGTTTCCCGGAAGTTCCCGGACTGCGGGAATACCGAAGCCTGTCAGCGAAAAACCGACGTTGCGGTAAACGAAAATCGAGGCGTGACACGAAAATCGAGAAAGTCAAAGCCCGCCAGCCGCGGGATAGATCTGCGGCCAAGTGAGTGCGCCAGCACGAAAACCGGGAAATCAGCACTCAGCAGCTGAGTGCGATGGGAGGCGTGCCAGCTGGCCAGCCGCAGATCTATCTGCGGCCAGCCGCAGATAGATCTGCGGCTGGCTCTGGCCAGCCTATTTAAGGCAGCTTCGGCAGCATACAGGAGGTTCAAGCAATTGTGGAGAAGAAGGAAGAATTCCCAGCGGAAAACAGCAGCAAAAAACTCGGAAATTGAGGAAGAAATAGCATAAATTTTGCAATCAAATAGGAAGGAAAGTGAGAAAAAAGAGAGGAATAATATTTTGTGATTTGATTGTATCACACATATTTCTTCTTCTATTCAAATACTTCAAGTTCACATCCATTATTTTGGATATCAATTGGCAAGGTGAAATCTCTTTTGTGATATCAATTTCTATCATATCATTTGATCAAAATTAGATGTAATTTTTCATGTAATTTATTGATTGAACAATGAATTAGGGATTGTGAGTGAAGTTTCCATCGGAATGAAACTCTTCCTAATGACCCGATGATATTCGTTCATTAATTTCTTTGTTCGTTTTAAGGTGTTATATTTGGTATCAATTCCTTTAAAATCGTTGTTTTTTAGGATGCCTTGGTATTGTTAGATTATCCGGGTTGGTTTATTTTCTTGTAATATTCCGATTGTTTGTGGATACTTGATTGTGAGCCCTAGGAAAGCGACCCCGTGGTCCAAATCCGATGATGGACATGTCTTGATGTATATAGCGGGTAGGGATGTAGCCTCCTTGTAACGTGTAACCGTCGGCCTTAAAACGACGCCAAAGCGAGAATCGGATTTAAGGCCCCATATTAGTGGAACTTGTGATTGTAGGCGTTTGGGATTATTTTGATGGCTTACATGCCCATGAATAGCCCCAACGCATTTTAAATGCTTGATTTGATTTATGACACGAAATTGATTTCAAAGCTAAATGTCAAGATTTTCATAAAAATCAATCAAAGTAGGATATTAGAATCACGAGGTAAAAATTTGAGAAACGTTAATGAATGTCGATTCCTATCTAACGAGAAAGCTAAAGAAAAAATCGTTTTCCAAAACATCATACGAAATGATTTTATAAATAATTGACGTTTTATTAAATCTTTGTGCATAGGTGAAAAGAGATCCTAGAAATTGCCCATCATTTTATGAAAGCAACGTATAGATCTCGATTCCTATTTTGACGAAGGTTTTAAAACTCTTGTTTTGTTAAAACGACACTTAAATGAAAATCCCATAGTTTTGGACAACTAAAATCAAACCTTTCTCATAAAGAATAAAGCTTTCTCGGGTACATCGAAAAGACATTCCGAAGCGTACTCAAATTAAAAACACGATTTTCCCTAAAATCCAAATGATTCTTTTCATACAAACTCACCACACAAACATTCACATAGACACACACCCACACACAAGCGCGCGCACACACACATTTCATGAATTAAAGGATAGGAAAGCATCAAGATTGCGGTAACCGTGTTTCACGGAAGTCGAGGGGTGCCTAACACCTTCCCCTCACTTAAGCAAGCCCCCGAACTCTATGAATCTCGATTCGCAGAACAGTTAATTCGGAGTCACACATGAGCCAGCGATTTATAAAAAACGAAAACTCGGATGAGTTGGTACATCCATTTCAAATATACCAACTGGCGACTCTGGTTAATTGGCTCATCATAAAAGACGATCTTTCAAAACCCCGTCGACATCAATGCCGACCTTTTCCAAAGCATCATTAAATCAAAGGGCTAAAATTGGAAAAGACTAAAAGACCAAAAGAGGACAAGCGAAAACCCGGCGTCGACATACGAGATGGGTGACCGGCGACGAAACCCGGCCCCGACAAGACGATCGACCGGCGACGATAACCGGCGATTAGGAGATGGGTGACCGGCGACGATACCCGACCCCGACAAGACAATTTACCGGCGACGATACCCGGCGGTTACGAGATGGGTGACCGGCGACGAAACCCTGCCCCGACAAGACGATCGAGCGGCGACGATAACCGGCGATTACGAGATGGGTGACCGGCGACGAAACCCGGCCCCGACAAGACGATCGACCGGCGACGATAACCGGCGATTACGAGATGGGTGACCGGCGACGAAACCCGGCCCCGACAAGACGATCGACCGGCGACTATAACCTGCGATTACGAGATGGGTGACCGGCGACGAAACCCGGCCCCGACGAGACGATCGACCAGCGACGATAACCGGCGATTACGAGATGGGTGACCGACGACGAAACTTGGCCCCGACGAGACGATCAACCGGCGACGATAACCGGCGATTACGAGATGGGTGACCGGCGACGAAACCCGGCCCCGATGAGACGATCGACCGGCGACGATAACCGACGATTACGAGATGGGTGACCGGCGACAAAACCCGGCCCCGACAAGACGATCGACCGGCGATGATAACCGGCGATTACGAGATGGGTGACCAGCGACGAAACCCGGCCCCGACAAGACGATCGACCGGCGACGATAACCGGCGATTACGAGATGGGTGACCGGCGACGAAACCCGGCCCCGACAAGACGATCGACCGGCAACGAGACCCGGCGATTACGAGATGGGTGACCGGATACGAGACCCGGCCCCGACGAGACGATCATCCGCATTGACACCCTTTTACGAATATTTTGTATGCCTTACATCTTACGTTGCATCATGAGTTGTATGTGTTGCATCATGTATGCACTGTCATTCTTATGCACTGTCATTCATGCATCGTGTGTCTACTTCTTTATCATGTTCATTTCATTTAACATTTCATAAACATGATAAAGAGGGGCAGTTGTAGAAACCCAAATTTTGCAATTCCTATACTAACCATGACAGGAGAGCAAAATCGTCAATTGAACCGGCCTACGAGAGCGAGGGGTGGACATAAGGATGAACACTCAAAGCCACCACAACGACGTGCGATCAAAGCCGTCACGACAACGATCAAAGCGAAATGATGTGGCATTTCCCAGTTGTTCCCGGACTGCAAAATACAAGTCCTTCAGCAAAAAACCAACGGTACGACACAAGGATCGAGGTGCGGCCCGAAAATCGTTAAAATCAGCCCACCCAGCCGCGGATTGATCTGCGGCCAATGATTAAAATAATTGAAGTGCGCGGCGGGCGGCTGAAGCGGCTGAAGTGCGCGGCGGGCGCGGGGGAACCGAGGCCAACCGCAGATCAATCTGCGGCCAGCCGCGGATCAATCTGCGGCTGCCTCTAATTACCCTATTTCAGCTCAGTTTCTTCATTTCATCCAGGGAGTTGGCAGCAGCGGAGCAGGAAGAAAAAGAAGGGAAAAACAACAGCAAAAATAGCTCGGGAAAGGAGAGAAAAGAGAGAAAAAAGAGAGGAATTAAACTCTTTTGATTAGATTGTATAACATACAACTCCTGCACTATTCAATATACGAATTTTATACGCATCGTGGTATCATTTGCAAGGTGAAAAGCCCTCTTTTATAGCACTTTTGGTACTCATTTTGTCAAGCTTTTGGTCATTTGGGTTACATTAAATGTAGTTTTTTTCTTGTATATTATTGAGAATACATGGATTAGGGATTATTAGTGAGGGTTCCAATGGAACAAAATTCTTCCTAATGGCCCGATGATATCCATTTGGTGATTTTTAGCTTGTTTAATTCTTGTAATATCCATTTTGTGGGTGTGTATAAATTGTGGATGTGAGCCTAGGAACGCGACCCCGTGGTCCAAATCCGATGATGGACAATGTTGATGTATGTAATCCTTTATTGTAAATTGTAATCGTCGGGCCTTAAAACGATACCAAGTTGAAAATCAGGTTTAAGGCCCCCGTAATAGTGAAGCATGTGATTGGGGGCGTTGGGGTTATTTGGATGGCTTACATGCCCATGAATAGCCCCAATGCATTTTAATGCTTGATTGATTTACGACCTAAAATTGATTTCAAAGCTAAAAGATTAAGATTTTCGTAAAATCAATCAAATTAGGTTATTAGCATCACGAGGATAAGAAATTGGGAGTGTTAATGAATGTCGATTTCTACTTAACGAGAAGGCAAAGAAAAATCGTTCTCCAAAACATCACAAAAAATGATTTTATAAATAAAATGGCGTTTTATTAAACCGTTGTGCATAGGGTTAAAGAGATTCTAGAAGTTGCCCATCATTTGAGTTACGAGAGCAACGTATAGATCTCGATTCCTATTTTGACGAAGGTTTAAAAAACTCTTGTTTTGCCAAAACGACACCTAATGAAAACCTTGCAGTTTTGACAATTAAAATCAAACCTTCCTAATAAAGGATAAAGCTTTCTCGCAGCAGCCGAAGGACATTCTAAATCACTCTCAAATCACGATTTTCCCTAAAAAATCCAAATGATTCTTTCATTCAAATTCACCACAACAATCACCTAGGCACACACACACACACACACGCGCACATATACACATTTCATGAATTAAAGGATAGGAAAGTATCAAGATTGCGGTAACCGTGTTTCACGGAAGTCGGGGGGTGCCTAACACCTTCCCCTCGCTTAAGCAAGCCCCTGAACTCTATGAATCTCGGTTCGCAGACCAATTAATTCGGAGTCACATATGAGCCAGCGATTTACGAAAACGAAACTCGGATGAGTTGGTACATCCATTTCAAATATACCAACTGGCGACTCTGGTTAATTGGCTCATCATAAAAAGCGATCTTTCAAAACCCCGTCGACATCAATGCCGACCTTTTCCAAAAATCATTCAATCAAAAGGCTAAAATCGGAAAGGACGAAAAACCCGGCGTCGACACCGCCCATATAGTCCCATCATGGGGTGATGTGTTAATTCTTGGGAGGCTTGCTTGTAAAGGATGAATAACTAGTACAATAATTAATGACAAGCGATCACCAACTTGTCACTTTGTGTACAGAAAGAGAATACTTACAAATGATGGCAAAATATATAGATATAATTTATATATCTATAGGTTATGTAAGTATTAGTTTTGTAAAACAAAAGTGGTCTTATTCATTTCATTGTGTTAGTTTAGAGAGAGAGAAAATAGAAACTTAAAAATCTACTTCTTTCCCTTTCATCTATTCTTCTCTCCAAAAAAATAAAATATAAAGAGAGAGGAAGAGGAGAGGGACGACAACCATGGAGAAGGAAAAGGGAGGGGGGTTTTGGTGTGTTCAAGGTTCCATAAACAAAGCCTAGGAAGAAAGGAGGAGGGAAATCAAGCAAATGTATAACAAAACCCTAACTATTATTTTTGTTTTGATTTTAATGGTATGAAGTTATGATCTCAGGGTATAAAACCCTTAATCTATATGTTAGATGATATTTTATGCTTGGTTGTGCTCAACTTGTGTATTGATTGAAAGTAGTATGCACACAAGCCAATCATATTTGATATGTTGTAGCATATACTTTGTAATCTTATTCGGTTATTAAAGGCATTTTACATTATCTACATGGTGCTGTTATATTAAATGTGATAAACCCATAGTTTTGAGCAATGCTTTTAGAATCATGATGGTGATCATGCTAATGAGATCTAAATTCTAGATAGCTCACAAATTAAAATCGTTCCTAATCGTTGGATTACTAAAAAGGGGATTAGTGAATCCGGATAGATTAGTACATACGTTGCTTGCTCTTAGGTAGAGGATGATTGATCTCATAATCATTTGTGTGGAGACACTAAAGCAAGTATGTAGGTGCTTATTGGAGAATAAATACACTGAACGTGACTCGCTAAGGAATACCTAATGGAGTTTTACTCGCCTGTCAATAGGAATTCCTCTAGTGATAGTAGTACAAGTGATCCTTGGACTTGAGATCATCATAGTATCTTGTGTATGATGGGTTATACTTTGACATGTCCCTTAAGACCTTTAAGGTATATCAAAGGGTATGATTGGGTATAATAAGTTGTACATGGAGATAGGTGAGTGGTCAACAAAGAATCTACCACTTCTAGTAAAAGGAGAGAATGTCCTATGTGATTCGATAAATGACGACTCAGAAGTCTTTGGCCAAAGCAAAATGAAATTAGAAAGGAGTTTCTAATTTGCATTATCAGAGTTGTGCATTTGAGAATCGAAATACATATAATTAAATAAAATAAGACTTGACAATAATTCCATGTCTTATATTTAATTGGGACATTGTATGGTAGAAGGATTGAATTGTACGGTAACTATTCACTGAAAGGTTCTTTTATGATTGATGTTGAAATCTATATTATCTGGAAAGTCGTTGATCGCTAAGGGGGCTTACCCTTATTGTAGAATAAATATTATTTATTTAAATAAATTAAATAGTTTAATTTATTTATTTAAATAAGATTAGAATTGTTCTAATTGATTTATTCACAACCGGTTTAATATGGAGAACCTAAAGGGTCACACCCACCAACCGCAAAAGAAAAATATTTGTTTAAGAAGTAAATGGCATAATTGTAATAATAAGTTAAGTGTATTTAATTTAATCTATGGAGATAGAATAAATTAAATAGCTTAATATTTATTATTTAATATTTTGGAAATATTAAATATAAATTAATAAGAAGAGTCTTATTATTATTATTACAATTACTATTATTTAATTCCTAATAGGGATTGGGAATTAATTAATAGAAGTACTCTCTCATAAATTCCTAATTGGATTAGGAGTTTAATTAATTAAAGAAGTTTAATTAAAATAAAAACCCTAATCCTAAATAGTTTAGGAGGGTTCCCTATATCTATAAATAAGCGGAGTCTTATCATGATTCAGGGTTAGACAGTTACACACTATGACGCCCCCAAATCTCTACACTCCCGTGTAGCAGATCTGGTGCTCACGTGAAACTATACAACCATAAATATTCAATAAAATATGACTTCTATCTATCCAAGGTTCACAGTATCCCATAACAGGTACTAGTTCCGGCCATAACGTTGTCTGTGTTTGGATACCCTCACTTGGATGTATAGATTCATATCTAATGAATACCTCTTTCATATTTATATTCCCTATCTATCTGACATTCACAGTATTAACGATAAGATTGTCCACAGAACTGAGGGGCGCATTCCGGTAAAGATGGCACCTTACCGGCGCTCATTAAGTGTAACCCTAGAGCTTATAGGACTTTCAATATCATTCAAATACCCTCATCCAGATGTATAGTTCATATAGACACTGTATTTAACTTAGTACAACTATTCTAAATAACTTAAAGATCAGAGTATAACGCATTCAATGAAATAAAAGATAATTATATTACATATTATAAGATTCGATTACATCATTCTCAGTACTAAGTTATTACAACAAAAGCCTTTAAAAGACTTTAAGTATTTCAAAACAGAAATTTAAACTAATAAACATGGCTTTTCCCTTTGTCAGTCCCAGATGTGCTGGGATTACCATTTTCAACTGCAAAAGAAGATATGCGCAAGAATGAGCTACAAATGCTCAGCAAGTTCATTTAAAAATGTAAACACAGTGTGTTTGATTTGAAAGATGTCAGATGATGTATAACTGATAACTGAGGGTTCTGTACTTGAACCATATATTTCAATTTGTTCTGTCAGTCTTCAATGACTTAGAACCTTTTGAGTTCGGATATCTGGTAGGGGATCAACCTAACCAATATCCTAGGAGTATGCATATCATCCTACCATTTTGGTCAATTCATTTAATTGACAATTTAAACCTTATTTGAAGGTTTGTCGGACCACCTTCCATCCACGGTGTCCCTATTACTCAGTATAGATGTCGTACCAAAACAATTTGGTTTGACACAATAAATCTAAGATCAAACAATCAATAAATGATTCAATTCTTAAGTTATGCTGAACAAATAGCAATAACTTCATAATAATTGATAGCAAGAAATAAAAGAATTGCTTAAAGGTAACAAGGTTCGGAGACTTGCGTTAGCGTAGTTTCGTTAAAATTTAAGACAGTTGGTCAACACATGTAGTCTACGTATACCAATAATAAGCGTTAGCACGTATATAAACATGTATTACGCTAATCTAGACAAGTTTCATTAAGGTTCGACGTTGATTCGGTATCTCGGTTGCGTCCTTAATGGCTAAACACATAGATTGTTCGATAAAACTTCATTTGGAAGCTTAATTATTAGTCTAAATAATTTATTTATTATTTATAATACTTTTAGAAGCTTAATATTATTTTTAAATAATTTTATAAGCTTGGAAGTATATTTAAATAATTTTACAAGCTTAGGAATAATTTTAAATGATTTAATTATCACTCAAATTTTTTTTAAAACATTAATATGTTATTTAAATAATTTATTTGTCATTTAGAATATTTTTAGATATCTAAAATATTATTTAAATGATTTATTTATCATTTATAATATTTTAAAAAAAATAGAATATTATTTAAATGATTCATTTTATCATTAATAATATTTTTAGACTTTATGTTATTATTATAATAATTTAATTATTACTTATAATGATTTCCAAAACATAATTTAATATTTAAATGATTTAATTTATCATTTATAATATTTTTAAATACTTAATATATTATTTAAATGATTTATTTATCATTAATAATATTTAAATATTTAATATTTTATTTACTTATTATATATAATAATTTTATTTACTTTAATATCATTTTTAAATAATTAATATAATCATTAAATGATTTAATATCATTTTTAAATAATTAATATAATTATTAAATGATTTATTATAATTATAATTATTATTTAATTAAATTAAATAATAATTCAGAAATATATAAAAATATTAAAAATAAATTTTTATACTTAAAAATAAATTTTCGAATATAATTATTAATTATTTATAATTATTTAATATTTATTTATTATTTTATAATTTATTTAATTAATTTTTATTTTATTTTTATTGAAAATTGTCGCTAAAAGGCTTTAGCGACAGTCTGCACCCATTCATAGCTTTCTGGGTTTGGCTATGAATTTCGTCGCTAAAGGTGTTCTTCTTGAAGAACACTTGGTCAATGTCCAACAGTGACTTTTGACCTCAAATTTCTCTCAGCTGGGTTGTTGTTTGGTCTTGATTTTTTTTGTTTGTTGTTATAGCCAACATGGCAGTGTATAACGACATGTTGAATTTCATCTCAAATTATGTCATATCATGCCAAATAATTAATGGTCAAACTAGCCGGTTCAAACTGTTCTTGAGTTTCTGGGTAACCTAGAAACTCAGTCAGTCATGGTCGGTCAACGTGGTTTGACCGCTTATAACTTTGATTCTATGTTAGCTAAATGTGTTTTATGATTTGTAATTATAGTTTACATGGCAAAGAACAAATACAAACATTAAAACCTCATAAATTATATCATTTAGGCATAATCTGGGTTGCTTTCTTTCTTGTCAGGAAACTGTCAGAACCTTCAAACGATTTCTAGGTTACCCAGAAATCAGTTTGCATGGTCGGCCAATGGGTTTTGACCAAATTTATCGTTTACACGATATAATCACAAAACACCTGCTTCAAAATATCATTTGGATCTTTATTTAAGCACATATGATACAAATTTTGAATCTCATTGGGGTTTAAGATTTTAAACTTCTCGATACCTAGTTTTAGATCACTAAATTAACCTCTAACCATATACGATCGTATTTATAAGCCTCATAAATATTCAAGGTATTGCATTCACCCCTACTTGAAAGAATTTCGTCCTCGAAATTAACTTTACAGCTAACTTTAGTCATTCAATATCATATTTATAAGTTCTAGAAATATTCAGGATATTACATTCTCTCCTCCTTATAAGAATTTCGTCCTCGAAATTCAAGTATAAGCATTTTTAACCGTCGTTTTATGAGTTTTTCTATCTCTAAAATTTTACGCAGTCTATATCCTAAGGTACTCTTACCCTAGAGCTATAACCTAATGCTCTGATACTAACCTGTGACGCCCCCAAATCTCTACACTCCCCTGTAGCAGATCTGGTGCTCACGTGAAACTATACAACTATAAATATTCAATAAAATATGACTTCTATCTATCCAAGGTTCACAGTATCCCATAATAGGTACTAGTTCCGGCCAGAACGTTGTCTGTGTTTGGATACCCTCACTTGGATGTATAGATTCATATCTAATGAATACCTCTTTCATATTTATATTCCCTATCTATCTGACATTCGCAGTATTAACGATAAGATTGTCCACAGAACTGAGGGGCGCATTCCGGTAAAGATGGCACCTTACTGGCGCTCATTAAGTGTAACCCTAAAGCTTATAAGACTTTCAATATCATTCAAATACCCTCATCCAGATGTATAGTTCATATAGACACTGTATTTAACTTAGTACAACTATTCTAAATAACTTAAAGATCAGAGTATAACGCATTCAATGAAATAAAAGATAATAATATATTACATATTATAAAATTCGATTACATCATTCTCAGTACTAAGTTATTACAACAAAAGCCTTTAAAAGACTTTAAGTATTTCAAAACAGAAATTTAAACTAATAAACATGGCTTTTCCCTTTGTCAGTCCCAGATGTGTTGGGATTACCATTTTCAACTGCAAAAGAAGATATGCGCAAGAATGAGCTACAAATGCTCAACAAGTTCATTTAAAAATGTAAACACAGTGTGTTTGATTTGAAAGATGTCAGATGATGTATAACTGATAACTGAGGGTTCTGTACTTGAACCATATATTTCAATTTGTTCTGTCAGTCTTTAATGACTTAGAACCTTTTGAGTTCGGATATCTGGTAGGGGATTAGCCTAACCAATATCCTAGGAGTATGCATATCATCCTACCATTTTGGTCAATTCAATTAATTGACAATTTAAACCTTATTTGAAGGTTTGTCGGACCACCTTCCATCCACGGTGTCCCTATTACTCAGTATAGATGTCGTACCAAAATAATTTGGTTTGACACAATAAATCTAAGCTCAAACAATCAATAAATGATTCATTTCTTAAGTTATGCTGAACAAATAGCAATAACTTCATAATAATTGATAGCAAGAAATAAAAGAATTGCTTAAAGGTAACAAGGTTCGGAGACTTGCCTTAGCGTAGTTTCGTTAAAATTTAAGACAGTTGGTCAACGCACGTAGTCTACGTATACCAATAATAAGCGTTAGCACGTATATAAACATGTATTACGCTAATCTAGACAAGTTTCATTAAGGTTCGACGTTGATTCGGTATCTCGGTCGCGTGTTTAATGGCTAAACACATAGATTGTTCGATAAAACTTCATTTGGAAGCTTAATTATTAGTCTAAATAATTTATTTATTATTTATAATACTTTTAGAAGCTTAATATTATTTTTAAATAATTTTTATAAGCTTGGAAGTATTTTTAAATAATTTTACAAGCTTAGGAATAATTTTAAATGATTTAATTATCACTCAAATTTTTTTTTAAAACATTAATATGTTATTTAAATAATTTATTTGTCATTTAGAATATTTTTAGATATCTAAAATATTATTTAAATGATTTATTTATCATTTATAATATTTTTTAAAAAAATATAATATTATTTAAATGATTCATTTTACCATTAATAATATTTTTAGACTTTATGTTATTATAATAATAATTTAATTATTAATTATAATGATTTCTAAAATTTAATTTAATATTTAAATGATTTAATTATCATTTATAATATTTTTAAATACTTAATATATTATTTAAATGATTTATTTATCATTAATAATATTTAAATATTTAATATTTTATTTACTTATTATATATAATAATTTTATTTACTTTAATATCATTTTTAAATAATTAATATAATCATTAAATGATTTAATATCATTTTTAAATAATTAATATAATTATTAAATGATTTATTATAATTATAATTATTATTTAATTAAATTAAATAATAATTCAGAAATATATAAAAATATTAAAAATAAATTTTTTATACTTAAAAATAAATTTTCGAATATAATTATTAATTATTTATAATTATTTAATATTTATTTATTATTTTATAATTTATTTAATTAATTTTTATTTTATTTTTATTGAAAATTGTCGCTAAAAGGCTTTAGCGACAGTCTGCAACCATTCATAGCTTTCTGGGTTTGGCTATGAATTTCGTCGCTAAAGGTGTTCTTCATGAAGAACACTTGGTCAATGTCCAACAGTGACTTTTGACCTCAAATTTCTCTCAGCTGGGTTGTTGTTTGGTCTTGATTTTTGTTTGTTGTTATAGCCAACATGGCAGTGTATAACGACATGTTGAATTTCATCTCAAATTATGTCATATCATGTTAGATAATTAATGGTCAAACTAGCCGGTTCAAACTGTTCTTGAGTTTCTAGGTAACCCGGAAACTCAGTCAGTCATGGTCGGTCAACGTCGTTTGACCGCTTATAACTTTGATTCTATGTTAGCTAAATGTGTTTTTATGATTTGTAATTATAGTTTACATGGCAAAGAACAAATACAAACATTAAAACCTCATAAATTATATCATTTAGGCATGATCTGGGTTGCTTTCTTTCTTGTCAGGAAACTGTCAGAACCTTCAAACGATTTCTGGGTTACCTAGAAATCAGTTTGCATGGTCGGTCAATGGGTTTTGACCAAATTTATCGTTTACACGATATAATCACAAAACACCTGCTTCAAAATATCATTTGGATCTTTATTTAAGCACATATGATACAAAATTTGAATCTCATTGGGGTTTAAGATTTTAAACTTCTCGATACCTAGTTTTAGGTCACTAAATTAACCTCTAACCATATACGATCGTATTTATAAGCCTCATAAATATTCAAGGTATTACATTCACCCCTACTTGAAAGAATTTCGTCCTCGAAATTAACTTTACAGCTAACTTTAGTCATTCAATATCATATTTATAAGTTCTATAAATATTCAAGATATTACACACACTCTTCCATAAGAATTGGAGAGAGAAAGTACTTACAATTTCTAGAGAGATAGAAATTAGGGTTTTGCCAACACCCATCTTCTTGAACAACTATTATTCCTTGGTGGATCACCTCTAGAGGCCAAACACTTGGGTGGCTAACGTTGATCAAATGAAGGAATTTAATCGGTGAAATTCAAGGAGAACGCGAAGGATTTGGAGGTGAACCCATACCTGTGGAAGCATGGTTCTATAAGGGTATAATTCTATATCTCTATCTCTTTCGTTTAATTGATAATTAATCACAAGGATGATCATGGTAATGGTTTGTATGAAAAATTTTAAAATTCGTTTTATCGCGCTTCCGCACTATGTATGTAATTTGATTGCATGTTCGCGCTATATACAAACCTAACAGTGGTATCAGAGCCTAACCTTGTGCTAATTATCGATTATGATGATTCCATGTGTGTATGGTATGCGATTGGATCGAAATTTTTGGGCAGGATCTGTTTTTCTGAATCTGCTACGCGGCGCAGCTGCGCCGGCTCCAGTTCATTCTTGAGCGCAGCTGCGCCCAAACCCAGAAAGTCGTTTATGGGGTTCAGCGCGGCTGCGCCGGCTCCAGTTCATTCTGGAGCACAGTTGCGCCCAAACCCAGAAAGTCGTTTCTAGGGTTCAGCGCAGCTGCGCCGTTTCCCAGTTCATTCTGGGCGCAGCTGCGCCGGACAGCAGAATCCGAAAAAATAATTTATTCTTCAATTAAAATAAATGGTTTATTTAATTGATATAAATTCAGAATAAAGGAGTTTATTCATATATGGAATATGATTCCATGTTTCCTAGAATAAAGGAGTTTATTCACATATGGAATATGATTCCATGTTTCTTTAAAAATAAAGATGTTTATTTTGATAAGGAATAGGATTCAACATATTTTATTTTCCAACAATTTTAAGTTAAAATAAAAGAGTTTATTTTGATTTGGATTTTGATTTGGATTTTGATTAAAAATAAAGGAGTTTATTTTTATTCAAAATTGGATAAAATAAAATAAATAAGTTTATTATGATTTAAATTTTGATCAAAATAAAGGAGTTTATTTTTGTTTCAAAATTAGATTTCTAATAAATTTTAATTGCCCATTAAATGATATCAATGCAGATATGAACTGGTTTTATTATTCATGAGATGAATGTTATTTATTGATACATATGGAGATATCTATGATAATAAATAGGGATTGATTATGGACTATTGACCAATGTGTGATTGGATTTATTTTAGTGGATGCTTGAATGAATGAGTTTTTATAAATGGGGTCTGCGTACCTCGTCTTCTCTAATTTTTTCTTAATGTAAATTCTATCTCCCTCCTATGTACTTCCCCTTGACAGCTGATCAAGGTTTCTATTTATTGTAAATAGTTTATATAATAGGTTTAGTTAGAATTACTTGAAGATTGGAGACAAAGGAGCAAAGAGCGCATGAAGACCCGTTTGTAATGGAGCCCGGGTTTAAATGTAATAGTTATATTTAAATTTTATTCTTGCACCCCAGGTTTGACCTTTTGGTTCACTTGGTGGCTCTAGTGAACCAAACTAGAATAAAAGTCCATAATCAATCCGAGTAGAATATAGTATTCTATATGTGCATGCTTACTATGAATATATTATATATTATACAACATGCTTCGCATGTTAAATAATGTAACGCGTATTTTGAAAGTAGTATGCACACAAGTCAATCATATTTGATATGTTGTAGCATATACTTTGTAATCTTATTCATTTATTAATAAAAGAATTGATTTTCTTAAAAGGCATTTTATATTATCCACATAGTGCTGTTATATTAAATGTGATAAACCCATAGTTTTGAGCAATGCTTTTAGAATCATGATGGTGATCATGCTAATGAGATCTAAATTCTAGATAGCTCACAAACTAGAATTGTTCCTAATCGTTGGATTAGTAAATTGGGGATTAGTGAATCCGGATAGATTAGTACATACGTTGCTTGCTCTTAGGAAGAGGATGATTAATCTCATAATCATTTGTGTGGAGACACTAAAGCAAGTATGTAGGTGCTTATTGGAGAATAAGTTCACTGAACGTGGCTCGCTAAGGAATACCTAATGGAGTTTTACTCGTCTGTCAATAGGAATTCCTCTAGTGATAGTAGTACAAGTGATCCTTGGACTTGAGATCATCATAGTATCTTGTGTATGATGAGTTATACTTTGATCATGTCCTTAAGACCTTTGTGGGTATATCAAAGGGTATGATTGGGTATAATTAGTTGTACGTGGAGATAGGTGAATGATCAACAAAGAATCTACCTCGTCTAGTAAAAGATGTGAATGTCCTATGTGATTCGATAAATGATAACTCAGTAGTCCTTGGCCAAGGCAGAATGAAATTAGAAAGGAGTTTCTAATTTGCATTAATTAGAGTTGTGCATTTGGGAATCGAAATACATATAATTAAATAAAATAAGACTTGACAGTAAATCCATGTCTTATATTTAATTGGGACATTGTACGGTAGAAGGATTGAATTGTACGGTAACTATTTACTCAAAGGTTCTTTTGTGATTAATGTTGAAATCTATATTATCTGGAAAGTCGTTGATCGCTAAGGGGTCTTACCCTTATTGTAAGAATAAATATTATTTATTTTAAATGAATTAAATAGTTTAATTTTTATTTATTTAAATAAGATTAGAATTGTTCTAATTGATTTATTCACAACCGGTTTAATATGGAGAACCTAAAGGGTCACACCGGCAAAAGGGAAAATATTTATTTAAGAAGTAAATGACATAATTGTAATAATAAGTTAAGTGTATTTAATTTACTCTATGGAGATAGAATAAAATTAAATTAGCTTAATATTGTATTATTTAATATTTTGGAAATATTAAATATAAATTAATAAGAGGAGTCTTACTATTATTATTACTTTTACTATTATTTAATTCCTAATAGGGATTGGGAATTAATTAATAGAAGTACTCTCCCATGAATTCCTAATTGAGTTAGGAGCATAATTAATTAAAGGAGTTTAATTATAATAGAAACCCTAATCCTAAATAGTTTAGGGAAGGGTTATTCCTACATCTATAAATAAGAGGGGTCTTATCATAGATTAGGGTTACACACTCTTGCATTAGATTGTGGAGAGTATTTACAATTTCTATAGAGATAGAAACTAGGGTTTTTGCCAAATACCCAACTTCTTGAATACTTATTCTTCCTTGGTGGATCACCTCTAGAGGCCAAACACTTGGGTGGCTAACGTTGATCAAAGGAAAGAATCACACCGTAGCATTCGAGGAGAACACGAAGGACTAGGAGTTGAACTTGTACCTGAGGAAGCTTTGTTCTACGAGGGTATAATTCTTATTCTCTTTCTCTTTCGTTTATATCGTTAATTGAGCACATTGATCGATCATGGTGATGGTTTGTATAAAAATTTTAAAATCCGTTTTATCGCGCTTCCGCTCTATTTATGTAATTTGATTGCATGCTCGCGTTATATACAAACCTAACATATTTTATATATATATGTGCATTCGTGCTAAACAAGATAAGACAAATAATAACAAACCCCTCAAAAAAATTATATTAAGTCTTAAGCGTTCAAAGATATTTGGAATATCAAACGTCGCCTTCTAGCATGATAAAGCAATAGCGTATTAAATATTTAATATGAGTTTCTTGTGTCACCACAAGACAAGTATTAAAATATTTAAGATGTTGCATTATCACATTTGATGCTTATTAAGGAATTGAACATTACTGTCTTGTTGTGTCACCACAGGGACGGTATTTTTCTCTTCACATATATGGAAGTGCTAGGTTGGACTTAACCTGGATAATTTTGATTCGGATGTGTCACCACTTGATCAAAATAATTTAAGAGACAAAATACAAGGAGTTACATGAAAGTAGTATGCACATAAGCCAATCATATTTGATATGATGTAGCATATACTTTGTAATCTTATTCGGTTATTAAAGGCATTTTACGTTATCTACATGGTGTTGTTATATTAAATGTGATAAACCCATAGTTTTGAGCAATACTTTTAGAATCATGATGGGGATCATGCTAGTGAGATCTAAATTCTAGATAGCTCACAAACTAAAATCGTTCCTAATCGTTGGATTACTAAAAAGGGGATTAGTGAATCCGGATAGATTAGTACATACATTGCTTGCTCTTAGAAAGAGGATGATTGATCTCATAATCATTTGTGTGGAGACACTAAAGCAAGTATGTAGGTGCTTATTGGAGAATAAGTACACTGAACGTGGCTCGCTAAGGAATACCTAATGGAGTTTTACTCGCCTGTCAATAGAAATTCCTCTAGTGATAGTAGTACAAGTGATCCTCGTACTTGAGATCATCATAGTATCTTGTGTATGATGAGTTATACTTTGACATGTCCCTTAAGACCTTTAGGGTATATCAAATGGTATGATTGGGTATAATAAGTTGTACATGGAGATAGGTGAGTGGTCAACAAAGAATTTACCACTTCCAGTAAAAGAAGAGAATGTCCTATGTGATTCGATAAATGACGACTCAGAAGTCTTTGACCAAAGCAGAATGAAATTAGAAAGGAGTTTCTAATTTGCATTAATTAGAGTTGTGCATTTGAGAATCGAAATACATATAATTAAATAAAATAAGACTTGACAGTAATTCCATGTCTTATATTTAATTGGGACATTGTATGGTAGAAGGATTGAATTGTACGGTAACTATTCACTAAAAGGTTCTTTTATGATTGATGTTGAAATTTATATTATCTGAAAAGTCGTTGATCGCTAAGGGGTCTTACCCTTATTGTAGAATAAATATTATTTATTTAAAAATGAATTAAATAGTTTAATTTATTTATTTAAATAAGATTAGAATTGTTCTAATTGATTTATTCACAACCGGTTTAATATGGAGAACCTAAAGGGTCACACCGCAAAAGAAAAATATTTGTTTAAGAAGTAAATGACATAATTGTAATAATAAGTTAAGTGTATTTAATTTAATCTATGGAGATAGAATAAATTAAATAGATTAATATTTATTATTTAATATTTTGGAAATATTAAATATAAATTAATAAGAAGAGTATTATTATTATTATTACAATTACTATTATTTAATTCCTAATAGGGATTGAGAATTAATTAATAGAAGTACTCTCTCATAAATTCCTAATTGGATTAAGAGTTTAATTAATTAAAGGAGTTTAATTAAAATTAAAACTCTAATCATAAATAGTTTATGAGGGTACCCTATATCTATAAATAAGAGGAGTCTTATCATGATTCAGGGTTAGACAGTTACACATTCTTCCATAAAAATTGGAGAGAGAGAGAGATTACTTGCAATTTCTATAGAGATAGAAACTAGGGTTTTGCCAACACCCATCTTCTTGAACAACTATTATTCCTTGGTGGATCACCTCTAGAGGCCAAACACTTGGGTGGCTAACGTTGATCAAAGGAAGGAATTTAGTCGATGAAATTTAAGGAGAACGCGAAGGATTTGGAGGTGAACTCGTACCTGTGGAAGCATGGTTCCAGAAGGGTATAATTCTATATCTCTATCTCTTTCGTTTAATTGATAATTAATCACAAGGATGATCATAGTGATGGTTTGTATGAAAAATTTTAAAATCCGTTTTATCGCGCTTCCGCACTATTTATGTAATTTTATTGCATGTTCGCACTATATACAAACGTAACAGTGGTATCAGAGCCTAACCTTGTGATAATTATCGATTATGATGATTCCATGTGTGTATGGTATGCGATTGAATCGAAATTTGTGGGCAGGATCTGTTTTTCTGAATTTGCTACGCGGCGCCGCTGCGCCTGCTCCAGTTCATTCTGGAGCGCAGCTGCGCCCAATCCCAGAAAGTCGTTTCTGGGGTTCAGCGCAGCTGCGCCGGCTCCAGTTCATTCTGGAGCGCAGCTGCGCCCAAACCTAGAAAGTCGTTTCTGGGGTTCAGCGCAGCTGCGCCGTTTTCCAGCTCATTCTGGGCGCAGCTGCGCGAGACAGCAGAATCCGGAAAAATAATTTATTCTTCAATTAAAATAAATGGTTTATTTAATTGATATAAATTCAGAATAAAAGAATTTATTCATATATGGAATAGGATTCCATGTTTCTTAGAATAAAGGAGTTTATTCACATATGGAATATGATTCCATATTTCTTTAAAAATAAAGATGGTTATTTTGATAAGGAATATGATTCAACATATTTTATTTTCCAATAATTTTAAGTTAAAATAAAAGAGTTTGTTTTGAACTTGAAATTGGATTCCATGTTAATTGAAATAAAAGAGTTTATTTTGATTTGGAATTTGATTAAAAATAAAGGAGTTTATTTTTATTCAAAATTGGATAAAATAAAATAAATAAGTTTATTATGATTTAAATTTTGATCAAAATAAAGGAGTTTATTTTTGTTTCAAAATTAGATTTCTAATAAATTTTAATTGCCCATTAAATGATATCAATGCAGATATGAACTGGTTTTATTATTCATGAGATGAATGTTATTTATTGATACATATGGAGATATGTATGATAATAAATAGGGATTGATTATGGACTATTGACCAATGTGTGATTGGATTTATTTTAGTGGATGCTTGAATGAATGAGTTTTTATAAATGGGGTCTGCGTACCTCGTCTTCTCTAATTTTTTCTTAATGTAAATTCTATCTCCCTCCTATGTACTTCCCCTTGACAGCTGATCAAGGTTTCTATTTATTGTAAATAGTTTATGTAATAGGTTTAGTTAGAATTACTTGAAGAATTGGAGACAAAGGAGCAAAGAGCGCATGAAGACCCGTTTGTAATGGAGCCCGTGTTTAAATGTAATAGTCATATTTAAATTTTATTCTTGCACCCTAGGTTTGACCTTTTGGTTCACTTGGTGGCTCTAGTGAACCAAACTAGAATAAAAGTCCATAATTAATCTGGGTAGAATATAGTATTCTATATGTGCATGCTTACTATGTATATATTATATATTATACAACATGCTTCGCATGTTAAATAATATGACGCATATTTTATATATATATGTGCATGCGCGCTAAACAAGATGAGACAAATAATAACAAACCTCTCAAAGAAATTATATTAAGTCTTAAGCGTTCAAAGATATTTAGGCCTTCTAGCATGGTAAAGCAATAGAGTATTAAATATTTAATATGAGTTTGTTGTGTCACCACAAGGCAAGTATTAAAATATTTAAGATGTTGCATTATCACATTTGATGCTTATTAAGGAATTGAACATTACTGTTTTGTTGTGTCACCACAAGGACGGTATTTTTCTCTTCACATATATGGAAGTGCTAGGTTGGACTTAACTTGGATAATTTTGATTCAGATGTGTCACCACTTGATCAAAATAATCTAAGAGGCAAAATACAAGGAGTTACATAGTGATGTAATTGACAATAGTTGTCTACCTATTTATTTATATATCGTTTGTTGTGTCACCACATGACTATATACATTTGAAATGGGATCCTTATTCTCACTTGCAAATCTTTAATTAAAATTGCCGAACTATATATATTGAGGGTAATATAGTTTGATGAAAATAGTGAGGTACCAATTTAAAATAAAGACCTAATTTATTTGGTAATTAATTAAAAATGAATGTATGCTAAAATGTTGTTAAATTACAAATTCATTTACAGAATTTTACAAAGTCTAATTTACTATCACTGCGGAACATATTAGATGCTAATTAACCGGACCAAATTAAAAGGACTGGTTAAAGAATTTGAGAATAGTTTTCAAGGCTGAAAAGATATCTTATGTCCTTAATATGTCTATCCCTGCAATGGTTGTAGACAATGCCTCTGAGGAAGAGATTGCTACTTTTAGAAAGTAGTAAGATGATGCACAGTTGGCTCAATGCATCATGCTCGCATCCATGAGTAACGAGCTTCAGCGTCAGCATGAAACTATGGATGCTCCTACTGTACTCCTACACCTTCAAGGAGTTGAAGGGTGAGGAAAGTAGGACTATTAGATATCAAATATCTAAGGAGCTCTTCTGATCTAGAATGACCGATGGCACTACAGTACAGACATATGTCCTAAAATGATCAATCTGATTGAACAATTGGGACAACTGGGTTTTAATGGATGGAGAGATGATCCAAGATTTGATCTTGCAATCACTTTCAGACTCTTTCTCACAAATTGTTGTGAATTTCCACATGAACAAGCTATATGTCAGCCTGCCTGAGTTGCTTAAACATGTTGAAAACTGTAAAGAGTCACTTTCCAACTAAGAAAGACCAAGTCTTACTGGTAGATGATTCTTCAGGAAGCGGAAGAAGGCCAAAGGATCTTCTTAAAAGAAGAACAATTCAAAGAAGGTAAATGGAAAGGCAAAAACAAAGGACAATAAGAACAAGACTGATACAGATAGCAAAGGAGTTTGCTTCCACTACAATAAGCCAAGATACTAGAAAGGAAACTGTAAGGAGAATCTTACAGAGGCTAACCAGAAGAAGCTTAGTGAAGCTTCGGTTACAGATACAAGTTTGTTCATGATTAAAAATAAATCTTTCTGTAAGTCAAGGTTCTACTTGGGTATTGGATACCGGCTGTAGTTCTCACATATGCAACCCAATGCAGAGACTAAGCAGATGTAGAAAGCTAAACAAAGAGTAAATAATCTTATGTGTGGGAATGAAGCAAAGGTTGCTGCATTAACCATAGGAACTTATAGTTTAGCATTGCCTACGGGCAACTAAGTTAATAAGTTGTTATTATGTTCCAGTTCTCATTAGAAATATTAGAACTTTCGTTGTTGGACAAGGAAGGTTCTGGTATTATATTTAAGAACAATTGTTGTCCTATTTATAATGATAATATTTTGTTTAAAACTGGAAGATTACTTGATAGACTTTGTATACTTGACTTACATAAAAAATATTTTTTACAAATTGAATAAACTAATAAATGAAAAGGAGATGGTCATTCAAAGAGTTGAATGTGTGTATTTGATAAAATATAAGTCTGAATCATTTGAAATGTTCAAAGAATTCAGAAATGAAACATATTGACAAAGTATTAACATTCTTTGATCAGATCGAGGAAAGAATATTTGTGCAATGAGTTTCTAGATCATCTCAAAATGGTATTTTCTCATAATGGACACCTCCTGATACGCAATAATTGATTGGTATATCTAAAAGGAGAAATTGTACCTTGTTGGACATGGTGCAGTCCATAATGATTTTTACCGACATTCTAGTATCCATCTAGGGTTATGCCCTAGAAACGGCTGCATATCTACAAAAATAAGGTAACCTCAAAAATCCGAGCCCAAGACTCCATAAAGGTTATGGATGGGGAGGATTCCTACTCTTAAGTATGTTAAGATAAGGGGTTGTCCAGCTTATGTGAAAAGGTTTCAAAGATAAGTTTGGGACAAAATCTGACAAGTGCAGATTTGTGGGATATCCTAAAGAAAGTTTAGGGTATTATTACTATAATCCTACACGCTGCCTTCTTAGATAAAGGTGTTTATCATTGAAGGAGCTAGTGGGAGGGTAATAGATCTTGAAGGAGTTCAAGAACCACAAAGCACTTTAAGTCGAACCGAAGAACCTGTAGATAGACCTATTGTACCACAACCGAATCGTAAATCTGGAAGAGTACCAAAGATACCTAGGAGGTATGGATTCATCATAGAGGATGATGATGAGGTACACATCATAGAGATGATGATCCGGTTATATACGATAAGGCTATGAGTAGAAGACACTCAGAGAAATGGTAGATGGCCATGAAATCCGAAATGGACTCCATGTATGAGAACCAAGTATAGACTCTGGTTACTCCACAAAAGGGCATAATGCCTAGAGTGTGAATATGGGTCTTTAAGAGAAAGACTGGGACAAATGGCAAGGTGGAGACCTATAAGACCAGACCTGTTTAAAAGGTTTTTCAAGCCAAAGAGTTGACTGTGATAAAACCTTAATACCGGGTAATGCTCAAGTTCATTTGGATTTTGCTTGTAATTGTAGCTTATTACGAAATTTGGCAAAATGGATGTGGAGACACCCTTCCTCAATGAAGAGTTGAGGAGAATGTACGAATGATACAACCAGAGGAATTTGTTTCAAAAGTTGAAGCAAATCATGTATATAAGCTGCAACGATCTATTTAAAGATTGAAACAAGCTTCTCAAAGATGAAACATTCATTTTGATGAGACAATCAAAAGAGTTTGATTTTATCAAAAACGAGAATGAACCTAAGTGTGTACAAAAGGGTCAGGAGGAGCACTGTGACATTTCTAGTATTATATGTTGATATACTACTGATAAGGAATAACACACCAATGCTACATTCAGTAAAGATAAAATTGTCTAAACATTCCTCCATGAATAACTTGGGAGGAACATCCTATAAATTGGGGATATAAATCTATATAGATAGATTTAAAAGGATGTTCGACTTAACCCAATGAATGTATATTCATTCGATGCTAAAGGCGTTTAGCATGGCAAACTCCAAGAGAGGTCTCATGATGATGAGCCATTGAGTGTATCTCTCTAAAATTGTCTCTAATTAAAAGAGAGATCGCATGAGTTACTATCATGTATGCAGTGAATATACAAGGCTTGATGTTGATCAGTCATATTCTGGAGATGATCACTGTAAGACAGTGATAAACATCTTTAAGCACTTAACCGGTACTGAAGATGTGATCATGACTCATAGTAGGTCTGAATTAAAACTAGAGGGCTAAATAGACTCAAGTTTTTCAGACTGGCCAAGACGATAACAAATCCACTTTAATGTAAATCGTTACCTTGAATGGTGGTGCAGTGAATTGGAAAGGTTCCAAACAGCAAAGAGTTGCTGGTTTAGTGACAAAGACAAAGTATATAGCTGTAAATGAAGCTGCAAGTTGATTGTTTGGATGAAAAGTTCATTACAGAACTAGGAATAGTTCCTAAGTCTCATCTTGGATTCAAACATGGGTTATGGCACTTTCATTTGATTAGTGGAATCATTGAAAAAGGATAAGTCACTATAGAGATAGTGGACTCTCAAGAACAACATTGCATATCCATTTACTGAAGCTTTATCCAAACAGCAGGATGATCGTCACTTAGAGAAGAAGGGTATTAGATACCATGACGATTGGCTTTAGTGCAAGTGGGAGATTAAAAATAGTATGCACACAAGCCAATCATATTTGATATGATGTAGCATATACTTTGTAATCTTATTCGGTTATTAAAGGCATTTTACATTATATACGTGGTGCTGTTATATTAAATGTGATAAACCCATAGTTTTGAGCAATGCTTTTAGAATCATGATGGGGATCATACTAATGAGATCTAAATTCTAGATACCTCACAAACTAAAATCGTTCCTAATCGTTGGATTACTAAAAAGGGGATTAGTGAATCCGGATAGATTAGTACATACGTTGCTTGCTCTTAGGAAGAGGATGATTGATCTCATAATCATTTGTGTGGAGACACTAAAGCAAGTATGTAGGTGCTTATTGGAGAATAAGTACGCTGAACGTGGCTCACTAAGGATTACCTAATGGAGTTTTACTCGCCTGTCAATAAGAATTCCTCTAGTGATAGTAGTACAAGTGATCCTTGGACTTGAGATCATCATAGTATCTTGTGTATGATGAGTTATACTTTGACATGTCCCTTAAGACCTTTAGGGTATATCAAAGGGTATGATTGGGTATAATAAGTTGTACATGGAGATAGGTGAGTGGTCAACAAAGAATCTACCACTTCTAGTAAAAGGAGAGAATGTCCTATGTGATTCGATAAATGACGACTCAGAAGTCTTTGGCCAAAACAGAATGAAATTAGAAAGGAGTTTCTAATTTGCATTATCAGAGTTGTGCATTTGAGAATCGAAATACATATAATTAAATAAAATAAGACTTGACAGTAATTCCATGTCTTATATTTAATTGGGACATTGTATGGTTGAAGGATTGAATTGTACGGTAACTATTCACTGAAAGGTTCTTTTATGATTGATGTTGAAATTTATATTATCTGAAAAGTCGTTGATCGCTAAGGGGGCTTACCCTTATTGTAAAATAAATATTATATATTTAAATGAATTAAATAGTTTAATTTATTTATTTAAATAAGATTAGAATTGTTCTAATTGATTTATTCACAACTGGTTTAATATGGAGAACCTAAAGGGTCACACCGCAAAAGAAAAATATTTGTTTAAGAAGTAAATGGCATAATTGTAATAATAAGTTAAGTGTATTTAATTTAATCTATGGAGATAGAATAAATTAAATAGCTTAATATTTATTATTTAATATTTTGGAAATATTAAATATAAATTAATAAGAAGAGTCTTATTATTATTATTACAATTACTATTATTTAATTCCTAATAGGGATTGAGAATTAATTAATAGAAGTACTCTCTCATAAATTCCTAATTGGATTAAGAGTTTAATCAATTAAAGGAGTTTAATTAAAATAAAAACCCTAATCCTAAATAGTTTAGGAGGGTTCCCTATATCTATAAATAAGAGGAGTCTTATCATGATTCAGGGTTAGACATTTACACACTCTTCGATAAGAATTGGAGAGAGAGAGTACTTGCAATTTCTATAGAGATAGAAACTAGGGTTTTGCCAACACCCATCTTCTTGAACAACTATTATTCCTTGGTGGATCACCTCTAGAGGCCAAACACTTGGGTGGCTAACGTTGATCAAAGGAAGGAATTTAATCGGTGAAATTCAAGGAGAACGCGAAGGATTTAGAGGTGAACTCGTACCTGTGGAAGCATGGTTCTACAAGGGTATAATTCTATATCTCTATCTCTTTCGTTTAATTGATAATTAATCACAAGGATGATCATGGTGATGGTTTGTATGAAAAATTTTAAAATCCGTTTTATCGCGCTTCCGCACTATTTATGTAATTTGATTGCATGTTCGCGCTATATACAAACCTAACATGGATGTGCTTGGATGGTTAAGAAAAGAAAAGAAACAAAACTATGTTTTGAAAACAATTAGAAAACTCTAACTTTTTATCACTTTGTAAGCTTATAACTGAAAGTAGTATGCACACAAGCCAATCATATTTGATATGATGTAGCATATACTTTGTAATCTTATTCATTTATTAATAAAAGAATTGATTTTCTTAAAGGCATATTATATTATCTACATAGTGCTGTTATATTAAATGTGATAAACCCATAGTTTTGAGCAATGCTTTTAGAATCATGATGGTGATCATGCTAATGAGATCTAAATTCAAGATAGCTCACAAACTAAAATTGTTCCTAATCGTTAGATTACTAAAAAGGGGATTAGTAAATCCGGATAGATTAGTACATACGTTGCTTGCTCTTAGGAAGAGGATGATTGATCTCATAATCATTTGTGTGGAGACACTAAAGCAAGTATGTAGGTGCTTATTGGAGAATAAGTTCACTGAACGTGGCTCGCTAAGGAATACCTAATGGAGTTTTACTCGCCTGTCAATAGGAATTCCTCTAGTGATAGTAGTACAAGTGATCCTTGGACTTGAGATCATCATAGTATCTTGTGTATGATGAGTTATGCTTTGACATGTCCCTTAAGACCTTTAGGGTATATCAAAGGGTATGATTGGGTATAATAAGTTGTACATGGAGATAGGTGAGTGGTCAACAAAGAATCTACCACTTCTAGTAAAAGGAGAGAATGTCCTATGTGATTCGATAAATAACAACTCAGTAGTCCTTGGCCAAGGCAGAATAAAATTAGAAAGGAGTTTCTAATTTACATTATTTAGAGTTGTGCATTTGAGAATCGAAATACATATAATTAAATAAAATAAGACTTGACAGTAATTCCATGTCTTATATTTAATTGGGATATTGTATGGTAGAATGATTGAATTGTACGGTAACTATTCACTGAAAAGTTTTTTTGTGATTAATGTTGAAATCTATATTATCTAGAAAGTCGTTGATCGCTAAGGGGGCTTACCCTTATTGTAGAATAAATATTATTTATTTAAATGAATTAAATAGTTTAATTTATTTATTTAAATAAGATTAGAATTGTTCTAATTGATTTATTCACAACCGCTTTAATATGGAGAACCTAAAGGGTCACACCGCAAAAGAAAAATATTTATTTAAGAAGTAAATGGTATAATTGTAATAATAAGTTAAGTGTATTTAATTTAATCTATGGAGATAGAATAAATTAAATAGCTTAATATTTATTATTTAATATTTTGGAAATATTAAATATAAATTAATAAGTGGAGTCTTATTATTATTATTACAATTACTATTATTTAATTCCTAATAGGGATTGGGAATTAATTAATAGAAGTACTCTTCCATGAATTCCTAATTGGATTAGGAGCATAATTAATTAAAGGAGTTTAATTATAATAGAAACCCTAATCCTAAATAGTTTAGGGAAGGGTTATTCCTACATCTATAAATAAGAGGAGTCTTATCATAGATTAGGGTTACACACTCTTGCATTAGATTGTGGAGAGTATTTTTACAATTTCTATAGAGATAGAAATTAGGGTTTTGCCAACACCCATCTTCTTGAATAACTATTCTTCCTTGGTGGATCACATCTAGAGGCCAAACACTTGGGTGACTAACGTTGATCAAAGGAAGGAATCTCATCGGTGGAATTTGAGGAGAACACGAAGGACTAGGAGTTGAACTTGTACCCGAGGAAGCTTTGATCTACGAGGGTATAATTCTTATTCTCTTTCACTTTCGTTTATATCGTTAATTGAGTACATAGATTGATCATGGTGATGGTTTGTATAAAATTTTAAAATCCGATTTTATTACGTTTCCGCTATATCTATGTAATTTGATTGCATGCTTGCGTTATATACAAACCTAACAATGGTATCAGTGCCTAATCTTGTGCTAATTATCGATTTTGATGATTCCATGTGTGTATGGTATGCGATTGGATCGAAATTTTTGGGCAGAATCTATTTTTTCCGAATCTGTTACGCGGCGTAGCTGCGTCGGCTCTAGTTCCTTCTGGAGCGCAGTTGCGCCCAAATCCAGAAAGTCGTTTCTGGGGTTCAGCGCAGCTGCGCCGTTTCCCAGTTCATTCTGGGCGCAGCTGCGGCGGACAGTAGAATCCGAAAAAAATATTTTTCCTTTAATTGAAATAAATAGTTTATTTAATTGATATAAGTTTAAAATAAAGATGTTTATTTTATCTGGAATAAGATTTCAGATTGCTAAAATTAAAGGAGTTTAATTTGGATTTGATTTTTGATTAAAATAAAAGAGTTTATTTTGTTTCAAAACTAAATATTAGCAAAACTTTTGCCCATTAATTGATATCAATGCATATATGGAATGGTTTTATTATTCATGAGATGAATGTTATTTATTGATACATATAGAGATATGTATGATAATAAATAGGGATTGATTATGGACTATTGACCAATGTGTGATTGAAATTATTTTAGAGGATGCTTGAATGTATGGGTTTTTATAAATGGGGTCTGCGTACCTCGTCTTCTCTAATTTTTCCTTAATATAAATTCTATATCCCTCCTATGTACTTCCCCTTGACTGTTGATCAAGGTTTCTATTTATTATAAATAGTTTTTGTAATAGGACTAGTTAGAATTAATTTTGAAGAATTGGAGACAAAGGAGCAAGGAGCGCTTGAAGACCCATTTGTAATGGAGCCCGGGTTTAAATGTAATAGTTATATTTAAATTTATTCTTGCACCCTAGGTTTGACCTTTTGGTTCACTTGGTGGCTCTAGTGAACCAAACTAGAATAAAAGTCCATAATCAATCCGGGTAGAATATAGTATTCTATATGTGCATGTTTACTATATATATATATATATTATATATTATCCAACATGCTTCGCATGTTAAATAATATGACGCGTATTTTATATATATATGTGCATGCGCGCTAAACAAGATGAGACTAATAATAATAAACCCCTCAAAGAAATCATATTAAGTCCTAAGCGTTCAAAGATATTTGGAATATCGAACGTCGCCTTCTAGCATGGTAAAGTAATAGAGTATTAAATGTTTAATATGAGTTTGTTGTGTCACCAAAGGCAAGTATTAAATATTTAAGATGTTGCTTTATCACATTTGATGCTTATAAAGGAATTGAACATTACTGTTTTGTTGTGTCACCACTAGGACGGTATTTTTCTCTTCACATATATGGAAGTGCTAGGATGGACTTAACTTAGATAATTTTGATTCGGATGTGTCACCACTTGATCAAAATAATCTAAGAGGAAAAATACAAGGAGTTACATAGAGATGTAATTGACAATAGTTGTCTACCTATTTAATTATATATCGTTTGTTGTGTCACCACAAGGCTATATACATTTGAAATGGGATCCTTAGTCTCACTAACAAATCTTTAATTAGAATTGCCGAACTATATATTGAGGGTAATATAGTTTGATGAAAAAAAAGTGAGAGATACCAATTTAAAATAAAGACCTAATTTATTTTGGTAATTAATTAAATGAATGTATGCTAAAATGTTGTCTATTTCACATGCAGAATTTAAAAATGTCAAACTCACTATCACTGCGTAGCATACTTGATGCTAACAAACTGACCGTACCGAATTACACGGACTTGTTAAGGAATCTGAGAATTGTTCTCACTACTGAAAAGATTTCTTATGCCCTAAATTCGCCAGTCCCTACAAATGTTGCAGAAACAGCCTCTGCGGAAGAGATTGCTAATTTCAGAAAGTGGCAAGATGATGCAATCCTGGCTCAATGCATCATGCTCGCATCTATGAGTAACGAGCTTCAGCGTCAGCATGAAACTATGGATGCTCCTACTATATTGTTGCACCTCAAAGAGTTGTATGGTGAGCAAAGTAGGACTGCTAGAGATCATATATCTAAGGAGCTCTTCCGATCTCGTATGACCGAGGGCACTGCTGTTGAGACTCATGTCCTTAAGATGATCAATCTGATTGAACAACTTGGACAGCTTGGGTTCATGATGGATGGGGAGTTAAGTCAAGATTTGATCTTGTAGTCACTCCCGGACACCTTCTCACAATTTGTTGTGAATTTTCACATGAATAAGTTGGACGTCAGCTTGCCTGAGTTACTTAACATGTTGAAAACTGTTGAAGGTCACTTCTCATCCAACAAGAACCAAGTCTTACTAGTGGATGATTCTTCCAAGAAAAGGAAGAGACCCAAGGTATCTTCTGAAAAGAAGAAAAACAAGAAGGCTAAGGGCAAAGCGAAAAGAAAGGATAAAAAGAAACCTGATCCATATAGCAAAGGAATTTGCTACCATTGCAATAAGCCGGGACACTGGAAGAGGAACTACAATGAATATCTTGCGGACCAAAAGAAACTTGGAGAAGCTTCGACTTCCGATCTAGGTTTGTTCATGATTGAAATTAATTTTTCTGAAAGTCAAAATTCTACTTGGGTATTGGATACCGGCTATAGTTATCACATATGTAATAATGTACAGGGACTAAGCAGAAGTAAAAAGCTGAACAAGGATGAAGTCGTCCTACGAGTGGGAAATGGAGCAAAGGTTGCTGCATTAGCTGTAGGGACTTATTGTTTAGCACTGCCTTCGGGCAAGTTCATTAGTTTAAATAATTGTTATTATGTTCCAACACTCATTAGAAACATTATTTCAATTTCTATATTGGATATGGATGGTTTTGATATTATAATAAAAAACAACAGTTGTTCTATTTATAATAAAAATGTTTTATATGGTGTTGGCAATCTACTAAATGGACTTTACATACTTGAGTTGCATGAAAATATACTTCAAATTGAACAAACTAAGAAAAGAAAAAGAGATGATGTTAATTATACCTTTATGTGGCACTGTAGACTCGGTCATATCAATGAAACAAGATTATCTAAGTTGCATAAAGATGGGCTTTTAGAGCTATCTGATTATGAATCATATCCAACTTGTGAATCTTGTCTCATGGGTAAAATGACTAAATCTCCTTTTAGTGGAAAAGGAGAAAGAGTTACAGAGTTGTTAGCGTTGGTACACACAGACGTATGTGGGCCTATTACAACGAATGCACGAGGAGGGTATTCTTATTTTATTACTTTCACTGATGATCATTCTAGATTTGGATATGTGTATTTAATGAAATACAAATCTAAATCGTTTGAAAAGTTCAAAGAATTCAGAAGTGAAGTAGAGAAACAAACTAGTAAGAGTATTAAGATTCTTCGATCGGATCGAGGAGGGGAATACTTGACCAATGAGTTTCTCAATTGTCTCAAAGAAAATGGTATAATCTCACAATGGACTCCACCAGGGACGCCACAGTTGAATGGTGTATCTGAAAGGAGAAAACGAACATTGTTGGACATGGTTCGTTCCATGATGAGTTTTACCGACCTTCCAGTATGCTTCTGGGGTTATGCTCTAGAATCGGCTGCATACCTACTTAACAAGGTACCTACAAAATCTGTCCCAAAGACTCCATATGAGATATGGACAGGGAGGAAACCAAATCTTAAGCATGTTAAGACTTGGGGTTGTCCAGCTTATGTCAAAAGGTTTGAGCATGATAAGCTGAAGACTAGATCCGACAAATGTAGATTCGTGGGATACCCTAAAGAAACATCAGGGTATTATTTCTATCATCCTACTGATCAAAAGGTGTTTGTTGCGAAACACGCTGCCTTCTTGGAAAAGGAGTTTATCCTTGAAGGGTTCAGTGGGAGTAAGATATATCTTGAAGAAGTTCAAGAACCACAAAATACTACGGATCAAAGTCAGGTACCTGACCAAGTAGAAGAACCTACTGTACCGCTACCTATTCATAAATCTGGAAGAGTACCGAAGATACCTGAGAGGTATGGATTCATCATAGAGGATGATGATGAGGTACGCATCATAAATGATGATGATCCATTGACTTACGAAGAGGCTATGAGTAGTGAAGACTCAGAGAAATGGCTAGAAGCCATAAAACCCGAGATGGAATCCATGTATAAAAACCAAGTATGGACTTTGGTTTCACCACCTGAGGGCATTAAGCCTATTGGGTGTAAATAGGTCTTTAAGAGAAAGACTGGAGCGGATGGCAAGGTAGAGACCTATACGGCCCGACTGGTTGCAAAAGGTTTCAAACACAGACAATGAGTTGACTATGATGAAACCTTCTCACCAGTAGCTATGCTCAAGTCCATTCGGATTTTGCTTGCAATTGCAGCTTATTATGACTACGAAATCTGGCAAATGGACGTGAAAACGGCCTTCCTCAATGGAGAGCTTGAGGAGAATGTATATATGATATAGCCAGAGGGTTTTGTTTCAACGGTTGGAACAAACCAAGTCTGTAAGCTACAACGATCCATTTATGGGTTGAAACAAGCTTCTCGAAGATGGAACATCCGTTTTGATGAGATAATCAAAAGGTTTGATTTTATCAAAAATGAGGATGAACCTTGTGTGTACAAGAAGGTTAGTGGGAGCGCTGTTTCATTCCTTGTATTATATGTTGATGATATATTACTGATAGGGAATGATGTTCCTATGCTACAATCGATCAAAAATTGGTTATCTAAACACTTCTCCATGAAGGACTTGGGTGAGGCATCCTATATTTTGGGGATAAAGATCTATAGAGATAGATCTAAAAGGATGCTTGGATTGACCTAAGGAAAGTACATTGACTCAATGCTAAAGAGGTTTAGCATGGAAGATTCCAAGAGAGGTCTCATGCCGATGAGCCATGGAATACATCTATCCAAGAAACAGGCCCCAAAGACACCTGAGGAGAGAGACCGTATGAGTAAGATTCCTTATGCTTCGGTAATAGGATCTATCATGTATGGTATGATATGTACTATACCAGATGTCGCTCATGCACTTAGTGTAACAAGCAGATATCAGTCGAATCCAGGAGAAGAGCACTGGAAGGCAGTGAAAAACATCCTAAAGTACTTGAGAAGAACTAAGGATGTATTTCTTGTCTACGGTGGGTCTGAATTGAAACTAGAGGGCTATACAGACTCAAGTTTTCAAACGGACCAAGATGACAGTAAATCCGTTTCAGGGTACGTGTTTACCTTAAATGGTGGCGCAGTGAGTTGGAAAAGTTCCAAGCATCAAACAGTTGCTGATTCAGTAACAGAGACAAAGTACATAGCTGCAAGTGAAGCCGCAAAGGAAGCTGTTTGGATGAAGAAGTTCATAACTGAACTTGGAGTGGTTCCTAGCATTAGAGGAGCAGTACCTTTATTCTGTGACAACAACGGAGCTGTTGCGCAGGCTAAGGAACCCAGGTCTCATCAGAAATCCAAACACGTGTTGCGGCAGTTTCATTTGATTAGAGAGATCATTGAAAGATGAGATGTCACCCTGGAGCGTGTGGACTCTCAAGATAACATTGCAGATCCATTTACTAAAGCTTTAACACAACAGCAGTTTGATCGTCACTTAGAGAAGATGGGTATTAGATACCATGGCGATTGGCTTTAGTGTAAGTGGGAGATTGAAAGTAGTATGCACACAAGCCAATCATATTTGATATGATGTAGCATATACTTTGTAATCTTGTTCATTTATTGTCGACGCCGGGTTTTCGCTTAATGCGGTGATTATCACCCTTTCCGATTTTAGCCTTTTCATTAGATGATTCTTTGGAAAAGATCGGCATACATGTCAACGGGGTTTTGAAAGATCGTTTTTTTTTTATGATGAGCCAATTAATCAGAGTCGCCAGTTGGTATATTTGAAATGGATGTACCAACTCATCCGAGTTTTTTTTTTTTTTAAATCGATGGCTCATGTGTGACTCTGAATTAATTGGTCTGCGAACCGAGATTCATAGAGTTCGGGGGCTTGCTTAAGCGAGGGGAAGGTGTTAGGCACCCCCCGACTTCCGTGAAATACGGTTACCGCAATCTTGATACTTTCCTATCCTTTAATTCATGAAATGTGTGTGTGTGTATGTGCGTGTGTGTGTGTGTGTGTGCCTATGTGAATGTTGTGGTGAGTTTGTATGAAAGAATCATTTGGATTTTTTAGGGAAAGTCGTGCTTTAATTTGAGAACATTTCGGAATGTCTTTTCGGCATACACGAGAAAGCTTTATGAGAAAGGTTTGATTTTAATTGTCAAAAAACTATGAGATTTTTCTTTAGGTGTCGTTTTGGCAAAAACAAGAGTTTTCTAAACCTTCGTCAAAATAGGAATCGAGATCTATACGTTGCCTTCGTAACTCAAATAATGGGCAACTTCTAGAATCTCTTTAACCCTATGCACAACGGTTTAATAAAACGCCATTTATTTATAAAATCATTTTTTGTGATGTTTGAAAACGATTTTTCCTTTAGCCTTCTCGTTGAATAGGAATCAACATTCATTAGCATTCCCAATTTCTTATCCTCGTGATGCTAATAACCTAGTTTGATTGATTTTATGAAAATCTTAATCTTTTAGCTTTGAAATCAATTTTAGGTCGTAAGTCAAATCAAACATTAAAATGCATTGGGGCTATTCATGGGCATGTAAGCCATCCAAATAACCCCAACGCCCACAATCACATACTTCACTATTACGGGGCCTTAAACCCGATTTTTCGACTTGATATCGTTTTAAGGCCCGACAATTACATATTTACAATAAAGGGTACATAGACACTATTACATACACCCAAAAATGTCCATCATCGGATTTGGACCACGGGGTCGCGCTCCTAGGCTCACATCCAAAATCGCTACACACCCACAAGATCCTAAAATAACAATCTAAACAATCTATGCACAATACATCATTACAACGAGCTAAAAATTCACCCAATGGACATCATCGGGCCATTAGGAGGGATTCATTCCATTTGGAACCCTCACTAATAGCCCTCAATCCACGGATTTACAACAATATACAAGAACAACTACATTTAATATAATTCGGATGACAAAAAGCTTGGCAAAAAATGGTAAAACAAAATGCTAAAACAAAGGATTTTTCACCTTGCAAATAATCCCCACAATATGTATGAATTTGTGTATTGAATAGAGTAGAAAATATGAGATGTAATCTCACAAAATGGGTACAATTTCTCACTATTTCTCACTCTTTTCTCTCTTAATTTTTGCTGTTTTCTCCTCCTTTTTCGTTGCTGCCGAACCCCCTGGATGAAATGAAGAAACTGAGCTAAAATAAGCTGGCCTAGGGCAGCCGCAGATTGATCTGCGGCCTAGCCGCAGATTGATCTGCGGCTGGCTGGCCCACCCCCCATCGCACTCAGCTGGCTTCCTGGTTTCGAGTCCCGTGCGCACCACCATTATTTTAATCGTTTGGCCGCAGATCAATCCGCGGCTGGGTGGGTTGATTTTCTCGAATTTCGTGCTATACCTCGATTCTCATGTCGTGACGTCGGTTTTCGCCGACAGGCTTGTATTTTGCAGTCCGGAAATCACTGGGAGACGTGCCGCATCATTCGGGCATGCTCATTTCGGACGACCCTGCTGTCACGTCGGTTTTGATTTGCAAATCGTTGCAGTGGCGTCGAGTGTTCGCACTTGTGCCCATTCCTTCGCTCCCGTAAGCCGATTCAATTGACGATTTTGCCCTCCTGTCACGGTTAGTGTACGAAGCGCAAAATTTGGGTGTCTACAGCTGCCCCTCTTTATCATGTTTATGAAATGTTAAATGAAATGAACATGATAAAGAAGTAGACACACGATGCATGAATGACAGTGCATAAGAATGACAGTGTGTACATGATGCAACACATACAACTTATGATGCAACGCAAGATGTAAGGCATGCGACATATTCGTAAAGGTGTCAATGCATCAATCCCTAACCTGTTGCTCGTCTTGTAATCGCCGGGTCTCGTATCCGGTCGATTGTCCTGTGAGTGTCGGGTCTCGTATCTGGTCACCCCTCTCGTAATCACCTTATTCCACCCCATTGTCATCAAAGGAGGTTATTCTCCTGACTAGCCTTGAAGGGCATCCTTGGAGTTCGTCCTCGTACATCGTTCTTGGCAACCATCGCTTTTGACTCTGATAGGCTAGGACTTTGACACCTAACCTGCATGGATCACGTACATAATTATCATCTATTCAATGCATGTGACACAACATTCAAAATGTAAATTTGATGAAAAATGACCCCTGTACAGTCTTTTGATACGGTTCCACAGGTGTCACCACTTGTCGGGGTTTGCTTGGATCTCAGCCCTTTCCAGGGGTCGTTGATTGTTTGGATACCAGCCCTTCCCAGGGATTCGTTGATCGCCGGTTATCGTCGCCGGTCGATTGTCTCGTCGGGGCCGGGTATCATCGCCGGACACCCATCTCGTAACCCACGGTTATCGTCGCCGGTTGGTTATCTCGTCGGAGCCGGTTTTCGTTGCCGGACATCCATCTCGTAATCGCCGGTTATCGTCGCCGGTCGATTGTTTTGTCGGGGCCGGTTTTCGTCGCCGGACACCCATCTCGTAACCCCCGGTTATCGTCGCCGGTTGGTTATCTCGTCGGAGCCGGTTTTCGTCGCCGGACATCCATCTCGTAATCGCCGGTTATCGTCGCCGGTCGATTGTCTTGTCGGGGCCGGTTTTCGTCGCCGGACACCCATCTCGTAACCCCCGGTTATCGTTGCCGGTTGGTTATCTCGTCGGAGCCGGTTTTCATCGCCGGACATCCATCTCGTGATCGCCGGTTATCGTCGCCGGTCGATTGTCTTGTCGGGGCCGGTTTTCGTCGCCGGACACCCATCTCGTAACCCCCGGTTATCGTCGCCGGTTGGTTATCTAGTCGGAGCCGGTTTTCGTCGCCGGACATCCATCTCGTAATCGCCGGTTATCGTCGCCGGTCGATTGTCTTGTCGGGGCCGGTTTTCGTCGCCGGACACCCATCTCGTAACCCCCGGTTATCGTCGCCGGTTGGTTATCTCGTCGGAGCCGGTTTTCGTCGCCGGACATCCATCTCGTGATCGCCGGTTATCGTCGTCGGTCGATTGTCTTGTCGGGGCCGGTTTTCGTCGCCGGACACCCATCTCGTAACCCCCGGTTATCGTCGCCGGTTGGTTATCTCGTCGGAGCCGGTTTTCGTCGCCGGACATCCATCTCGTAATCGCCGGTTATCGTCGCCGGTCGATTGTCTTGTCGGGGCCGGTTTTCGTCGCCGGACACCCATCTCGTAACCCTCGGTTATCGTCGCCGGTTGGTTATCTCGTCGGAGCCGGTTTTCGTCGCCGGACATCCATCTCGTAATCGCCGGTTATCGTCGCCGGTCGATTGTCTTGTCGGGGCCGGTTTTCGTCGCCGGACACCCATCTCGTAACCCCCGGTTATCGTCGCCGGTTGGTTATCTCGTCGGAGCCGGTTTTCGTCGCCGGACATCCATCTCGTGATCGCCGGTTATCGTCGCCGGTTATCGTCGCCGGTCGATTGTCTTGTCGGGGCCGGTTTTCATCGCCGGACACCCATCTCGTAACCCCCGGTTATCGTCGCCGGTTGGTTATCTCGTCGGAGCCGGTTTTTGTCGCCGGACATCCATCTCGTAATCGCCGGTTATCGTCGCCGGTCGATTGTCTTGTCGGGGCCGGTTTTCGTCGCCGGACACCCATCTCGTAACCCCCGGTTATCTTCGCCGGTTGGTTATCTCGTCGGAGCCGGTTTTCGTCGCCGGACATCCATCTCGTAATCGCTGGTTATCGTCGCCGGTCGATTGTCTTGTCGGGGCCGGTTTTCGTCGCCGGACACCCATCTCGTAACCCCCGGTTAGCGTCGCCGGTTGGTTATCTTGGATCTCAGCCCTTCCCAGGGTTTGTTGTTTTTTGTCTTTTTTTCTTTTTGTGGATATCAGCCCTTCCCAGGGTTGCTCACCATCTTGTTGAGGTTCGCGTGGATCTCAGCCCTTCCCAGGGTTTGTTGTTTTTTGTCTTTTTCTTTTTGTGGATATCAGCCCTTCCCAGGGGTGCTCACCATCTTGTTGTGGTTCGCGTGGATCTCAGCCCTTCCAAGGGTTTGTTGTTTTTTGTTTTTTTTCTTTTTGTGGATATCAGCCCTTCCCAGGGTAGCTCACCATCTTGTTGTGGTTTGCTTGGATCTCAGTCCTTCCCAGGGTTTGTTGTTTTTTGTCTTTTTTCTTTTTGTGGATATCAGCCCTTCCCAGGGTTGCTCACCATCTTGTTGTGGTTTGCGTGGAACTCAGCCCTTCCCAGGGTTTGTTGTTTTTTGTCTTTTTCTTTTTGTGGATATCAGCCCTTCCCAGGGGTGCTCACCATCTTGTTGTGGTTCGCGTGGATCTCAGCCCTTCCCAGGGTTTGTTGTTTTTTGTCTTTTTTCTTTTTGTGGATATCAGCCCTTCCCAGGGTTGCTCACCATCTTGTTGTGGTTTGCTTGGATCTCAGCCCTTCCCAGGGTTTGTTGTTTTTTGTCTTTTTTCTTTTTGTGGATATCAGCCCTTCCCAGGGTTGCTCACCATCTTGTTGTGGTTTGCTTGGATGTCTTCCCAGGTTTGCTCACCACCTTCTTGTGGTTTGCTTGGATGCCCTCCCTGGTTTGCTCACCACCTGGTTGTGGTTTGCTTGGATGCCTTCCCAGGTTTGCTCACCACCTTGTTGTGGTTTGCTTGGATGTCTTCCCAGGTTCACTTCTTGTTTGGATACCAGCCCTTCCCAGGGGTCACTGATTGTTTGGATACCAGCCCTTCCCAGGGGTCGTCTGTTGGTTGGATACCAGCCCTTCCTAGGGGTCATTGATTGGTTGGATACCAGCCCTTCCGAGGGGTCATTGATTGGATTTGAGTGATTTTTGATTTGATTTGATTTTTATTTTTATTTTTTTTTGAAATGGGATGTGTGATCGGCTTCATGTCCTGGATCACCCACCAACATCATCCACGTATCATGCCGAAAAAAAGCCATCACAGTCTGATCATTTGTGAGGTTGAAAGCGACGTGCTTGTACTTTCCTGAATATTTTCATTTTGATCGTACATGTATGCATGAAAAAGATGTTATGCATGATCTGGCAGATATGTTATGGACAAATGCATGTGCACAACATATGTTTAGATAGAAATGACCCCTGTTCAGTCAAATGATACGATTCGACATTCGTCGTTGTTTGCCAACATCTGAGTGGATCACGCCTCGTTGTGAAGTGTAGTTTCTAGACTTCAATCCTGGTCTGGTGCTCTGTCTTTTCTTGGTCGTCTTCATTTCATCGAGTTGAGGCAGTCTGTTTCGCTCTCTGTGATGATCGACAGCTATGTCGGCTCCTTGGCCTTTTGATCATTTCTGCTGGCCGATATGCTGTTGTCTTGCATTATATCATCCTGGTATATGCTCATACACGTGGATCATTCGGACGTCGAGGCAGTGATAGTCAGGATTGGGGAGAGGCCCAATGAGAAGTTCTGTGCAGCCTCAGCTTCCTTCCGTTTCATGATTCTTAACTGCCCCAGCCTTGGCGCGTGTTGTTACCAAGAATTTCTATCGAAAACTCGCGATGTTGACCGTGCTGAGTTATCCACAGCTCTGCAAGATCCTGCATATCAGATGACTAACAAATGCCAAAACTTGAAGGCTCGGGCCGTTAGTGTTAGTTCAACACAAAGATATTAAAATCTCGAAAAAAAAAATGCAGTTAAAGCACATGAAATTGAATATCTGTTGATCGCACAATCTAGCAAGTTGTGAACCGTGAATGTACTAGATTGGAATTTTATTTTATTTTATTTTATTTATTTTTTATTTATTTTTTTCCTTTTTTTATTTTATTTTATTTTATTTTATTTTTTTTCTTTTCAATCCCTCGTGAGTTGATGATTTTCTATTTAACGAGTTATGAAATCGTAAGAACACCTTCAAGCATTCATGGTCATTGTACGTGAGTAAGGTCGAATTCAAAAGAACTACCCTCCCTCGTCAAAGGTATTCTGTCTCCATTCTCGACAACGTTCTTAGCAGGATTGACGTCATATGACAAATGCATTGTGCGATGCAACACTCAGTAGGGGTTTCTCTTATATGACTTCTTGTTTAAGGCCGAGAGCCTTTTTCGTATTATCTTTTTCTTTTCATTAGCCCACTTCACTTGTCTCGTTTTCTTAGGCTATTCAAAGTTACCCATTTAACGAGTTTTGGACCAATGACTCCCGAACCAGACGGTTTTGGGGCATTAGGTGTACAGACACCCCTTCGGGTTTATTTACTCGAGTAACAAAGGCCACGGTTCGAGACAAGATGGTGGTCTGCCCCACTCATTCTTTGCTTGACCTTGTGCAAGATTCGTTTTCTTAGGCTTGAGTTACCCATGTAGCGAGTGTTAGGCCGGTGACTCCCAAACCAGACGGCTTTAGGGCACCAGATGCAGAGACACCCCTTAGGCTTAATTACTCGAGTAGTCCATGCCACGATTCGAATATGCTCGGGTCTCCTCTACTGTAATGCTCGCTTTCTTAGGCTCTGAGTTACCCATGTAACGAGTGTTGGGCCAGCGACTCCCAAACCAGATGGCTTTAGGGCACCAGGTGTAGAGACACCCCTCGGGCTTAATTACTCGAATAACCCAGGCCACGATTCGAGACATTAGCTTGATAATCATTTATCGTCTGACTTCTTGATATTAGCTGACTACGTCTTAATTGCCATCAACATCGTCATAGTTTCATACCCCACAACTGAAAGTTTGTGCAAATGCAAAATGAAGGCTGTCACATGAGGTCAATTCTGTCGCAAACGTTGCTTTGAATTAAGGCTTTGTACCCGATCAAAAGGTTGAATAGCCTTCTTCATCTAATCATACTCACGATCGTGCTCCACGGTTGCTTGTCAGAATTAATCCGATTCCTATCAAGCCAAATAAAATCCCCTTTCACGCGGATCATCATATCCCGGGAAAACTATGCTTGACAAATGCCAGATGATCGTACCGTTGAATATTGAATTGACATGAGGTAGCATTTGATGATGATGATGCATGTTGATGGGATTGTTGCGTGGGTGCCAAGTTGCACGTCATCATTTCCTGGGTAGTTGACAAATGCCCCAGTGTTAAGTTGCTCTTCTTGTGATCTCCCTCGTACTGGTTGCATCGGTATCTCGCCGGACTAACAGAAGATCCGGTCCTTTGACTTGTTGAAAGGTTTGGGGGATTTTTGATTTTTGAGATTTTTTTTTTTTTTTTTTTGCCCCTACTCCGGGTTCTTTGTGACCGTCAGGGGTTCTGATGTTTGATGGCGAAGGTTCGGTCTAAGTCAGGTTTGGGTTTACCTTCGACCCATCCTTTGATCTCGCCATGCGTATTGTCGATATCTGTCTCGCCCTGCTCAATCCCCATCAGATCAAAATCTGGCTCTATACCAACATCGTGATCCTCCTTCAAATTTGGCCTATTGCCTGTCAGGCTAGAATGCCTCAAATCGGGGTGCCCCTTCCTGGATATCACCTGCTGCACGGTCCAACTGGCCACGGTGAGGTCAGGCAATGGAGCTCATTAGGAGGTGCATGGATCGTATTGGCATGGATCTGGCATTGATGGCATTTCTTGACATGAGTATCGCAGTCAGTTTTCATGGTTAGCCAGTAGTGACCCGTTCACATAATTTTCTTGCCAAAAAAAGTTCTGCTCACATGGGCTCCGCACACATCGCCATGTACTTCGTTCATTAATCAGTGGGCTTCTTCGGCTTCCAGATATCTCAGCAGTCCCGTAGATAGGTCCCATTTATGCAAATCGTCTCCGCTTAGGAAGAATTTCACTGCTCATCTTTGGATTCTCTTTCCTCGGTCAGATCTGCATTTTCGGGAGAGGAGCTGCCTTGGAGGAACTCTTTAATGTTTTGATACCAAGCCCATTTATGAGGGGCGTCACTATGGGAGATCTCTCCGATCTGATCCTCATAGGGCGGACAAGTCTGTACCGCAATTCCCAGGGCTAATCTCATTCCTAGGGCGCATCCCTCATATTCGGCCGTACTGTTGGAGTGGAAGAACTGTAATTTCATGGCTACCGGCTTCTGCCATTCGGATGGATGCAGTATGGACTTTACGGCCCCCTAGTAGGGGCAATCTCGCAAAACAAACAAGGGTCGTAGTCTAGTACTGTGCCAGTTACAAGTCGGCAGATGTATGTCAACACTGATGCATGATTATTATTCTTTTTTTTTTCTTTTTTTTTTTTTCTTTTTTCGGTTCTCTAATCTTATCCTGCAAAACAAGGTCAGTTTTGATGACAGGATAGTATTCAGAAGTTTTAGAAAACCTTGGTACGTGGTATGAATTGCTCTCCTGCACAACCATGTCAGTATTTCTCTTTATATGTGCAGGTGATGTGATCACATGATACAGGACGTATTTATTATGATGATGATGGTATGACAGTTGTATGCCATTTACATGACATTTATTTATTTGACTGAACGATAAAAGGGCATGAAGAAGCTTCCTTTTCGTTAGGTTTATCAGAGGCTGACCTACCCTAGGGTTACTCTCGCGGGCTTTTCGGCATGAAGGTCCCCAAATCTTCGCAATCTACTCGTCTGAGTCCTTTCGATTGGAGCGGATTTGGGTGGTGCGTTTCCTGAGCCATCTCCGGGGAGCAGCCCCTTCGAGTCCAGTAATAAGCAACCGACAGGTTCGCCTCAGGAGGAGGTACTCTCTCAACATACATTCACATTCATCGTCCTCACCGCATGCAAATGATTTCTTTAAAGTAAAGCCATTCCATTCAATCAATCATTCATTGGAAGCACACATTCACACAACAATAAGTAAAACAAGTCAAAATATCGCACATACATAGACATTTATGAATTTCTAAAGGGTAGGATAGCATCAAGATTTGAACGCGGCTTAAGCCCTCTAATGTCCCCAGCAGACTCGCCAGCTGTCGACGCCGGGTTTTCGCTTAATGCGGTGATTATCACCCTTTCCGATTTTAGCCTTTTCATTAGATGATTCTTTGGAAAAGATCGGCATACATGTCAACGGGGTTTTGAAAGATCGTTTTTTTTATGATGAGCCAATTAATCAGAGTCGCCAGTTGGTATATTTGAAATGGATGTACCAACTCATCCGAGTTTTATTTTTTTTTTAAATCGATGGCTCATGTGTGACTCCGAATTAATTGGTCTGCGAACCGAGATTCATAGAGTTCGGGGGCTTGCTTAAGCGAGGGGAAGGTGTTAGGCACCCCCCGACTTCCGTGAAACACGGTTACCGCAATCTTGATACTTTCCTATCCTTTAATTCATGAAATGTGTGTGTGTGTATGTGCGCGCGTGTGTGTGTGTGCCTATGTGAATGTTGTGGTGAGTTTGTATGAAAGAATCATTTGGATTTTTTAGGGAAAGTCGTGCTTTAATTTGAGAACGTTTCGGAATGTCTTTTCGGCATACACGAGAAAGCTTTATGAGAAAGGTTTGATTTTAATTGTCAAAAAACTATGAGATTTTTCTTTAGGTGTCGTTTTGGCAAAAACAAGAGTTTTCTAAACCTTCGTCAAAATAGGAATCGAGATCTATACGTTGCCTTCGTAACTCAAATAATGGGCAACTTCTAGAATCTCTTTAACCCTATGCACAACGGTTTAATAAAACGCCATTTATTTATAAAATCATTTTTTTGTGATGTTTGAAAACGATTTTTCCTTTAGCCTTCTCGTTGAATAGGAATCAACATTCATTAGCATTCCCAATTTCTTATCCTCGTGATGCTAATAACCTAGTTTGATTGATTTTATGAAAATCTTAATCTTTTAGCTTTGAAATCAATTTTAGGTCGTAAGTCAAATCAAACATTAAAATGCATTGGGGCTATTCATGGGCATGTAAGCCATCCAAATAACCCCAACGCCCACAATCACATACTTCACTATTACGGGGCCTTAAACCCGATTTTTTGACTTGATATCGTTTTAAAGGCCCGACAATTACATATTTACAATAAAGGGTACATCGACACTATTACATACACCCAAAAATGTCCATCATCGGATTTGGACCACGGGGTCGCGCTCCTAGGCTCACATCCAAAATCGCTACACACCCACAAGATCCTAAAATAGCAATCTAAACAATCTATGCACAATACATCATTACAACGAGCTAAAAATTCACCCAATGGACATCATCGGGCCATTAGGAGGGATTCATTCCATTTGGAACCCTCACTAATAGCCCTCAATCCACGGATTTACAACAATATACAAGAACAACTACATTTAATATAATTCGGATGACAAAAAGCTTGGCAAAAAATGATAAAACAAAATGCTAAAACAAAGGATTTTTCACCTTGCAAATAATCCCCACAATATGTATGAATTTGTGTATTGAATAGAGTAGAAAATATGAGATGTAATCTCACAAAATGGGTACAATTTCTCACTATTTCTCACTCTTTTCTCTCTTAATTTCTGCTGTTTTCTCCTCCTTTTTCGTTGCTGCCGAACCCCCTGGATGAAATGAAGAAACTGAGCTAAAATAAGCTGGCCTAGGGCAGCCGCAGATTGATCTGCGGCCTAGCCGCAGATTGATCTGCGGCTGGCTGGCCCACCCCCCATCGCACTCAGCTGGCTTCCTGGTTTCGAGTCCCGTGCGCACCACCATTATTTTAATCGTTTGGCCGCAGATCAATCCGCGGCTGGGTGGGTTGATTTTCTCGAATTTCGTGCTATACCTCGATTCTCATGTCGTGATGTCGGTTTTCGCCGACAGGCTTGTATTTTGCAGTCCGGAAATCACTGGGAGACGTGTCGCATCATTTGGGCATGCTCATTTCGGACGACCCTGCTGTCACGTCGGTTTTGATTTGCAAATCGTTGCGGTGGCGTCGAGTGTTCGCACTTGTGCCCATTCCTTCACTCCCGTAAGCCGGTTCAATTGACAATTTTGCCCTCCTGTCACGGTTAGTGTACGAAACGCAAAATTTGGGTGTCTACATTTATTAATAAAAGAATTGATTTTCTTAAAGGCATATTATATTATTTACATAGTGTTGTTATATTAAATGTGATAAACCCATAGTTTTGAGCAATACTTTTAGAATCATGATGGTGATCATGCTAATGAGATCTAAATTCAAGATACTCACAAACTAAAATTATTCATAATCGTTGGATTACTAAAAAGGGGATTAGTGAATCCGGATAGATTAGTACATACGTTGCTTGCTCTTAGGAAGAGGATGATTGATCTCATAATCATTTGTGTGGAGACACTAAAGCAAGTATGTAGGTGCTTATTAGAGAATAAGTTCACTGAACGTGGCTCGCTAAGGAATACCTAATGGAGTTTTACTCGCCTGTCAATAGGAATTCCTCTAGTGATAGTAGTACAAGTGATCCTTGGACTTGAGATCATCATAATATCTTGTGTATGATGAGTTATACTTTGACATGTCCCTTAAGACCTTTAGGGTATATCAAAGGGTATGATTGGGTATAATAAGTTGTACATGGAGATAGGTGAATGATCAATAAAAAATCTACCACGTCTAGTAAAAGATGTGAATGTCCTATGTGATTCGATAAATGACAACTCAGTAGTCCTTGGCCAAGGCAGAATGAAATTAGAAAGGAGTTTCTAATTTATATTATTTAGAGTTGTGCATTTGAGAATCGAAATACATATAATTAAATAAAATAAGACTTGACCGTAAATCCATGTCTTATATTTAATTGGGACATTGTATGGTATAATGATTGAATTGTACGGTAACTATTCACTGAAAGGTTCTTTTGTGATTAATGTTGAAATCTATATTATCTGGAAAGTCGTTGATCGCTAAGGGGGCTTACCCTTATTGTAGAATAAATATTATTTATTTAAATGAATTAAATAGTTTAATTTATTTATTTAAATAAGATTAGAATTGTTCTAATTGATTTATTCACAACCGGTTTAATATGGAGAACCTAAAGGGTCACACCGCAAAAGAAAAATATTTATTTAAGAAGTAAATGGCATAATTGTAATAATAAGATAAGTGTATTTAATTTACTCTATGGAGATAGAATAAATTAAATAGCTTAATATTTTATTATTTAATATTTTGGAAATATTAAATATAAATTAATAAGAGGAGTCTTATTATTATTATTATTATTTACAATTACTATTATTTAATTCCTAATATAGGGATTGAGAATTAATTAATAGAAGTACTCTCTCCCATGAAATTTCCTAATTGGATTAGGAGCATAATTAATTAAAGGAGTTTAATTATAATAGAAACCCTAATCCTAAATAGTTTAGGGAACGGTTATTCCTACATCTATAAATAAGAGGAGTTTTATCATAGATTAGGGTTACACACTCTTGCATTAGATTGTGGAGAGTATTTTTACAATTTCTATAGAGATAGAAATTAGGGTTTTGCCAACACCCATCTTCTTGAATAACTATTCTTCCTTGGTGGATCACATCTAGAGGCCAAACACTTGGGTGGCTAACGTTGATCAAAGGAAGGAATCTCATCGGTGGAATTTGAGGAGAACACGAAGGACTAGGAGTTGAACTTGTACCCGAGGAAGCTTTGATCTATGAGGGTATAATTCTTATTCTCTTTCTCTTTCGTTTATATCGTTAATTGAGCACATAGATTGATCATGGTGATGGTTTGTATAAAATTTTAAAATCCGATTTTATTGCGCTTCCGCTATATCTATGTAATTTGATTGCATGTTTGCGTTATATACAAACCTAACAATAACTTGAGATCTATAAACTCTTTTTGCGATCCGTCAAAAAGGGGTTCTAGATATATAAGTTACTACTAAATTCAAATGGTAGAAGTCAAAAATAATTAGTACAAAAGTCGTAGGAACTGTTTTGGTACAAACAATTCGGGTAGTGACCAAAAAGGGCTATAGAGCTTGCTGACCAGTCCAGTACAGGGGCATTTTCGTTATCTTTTTGTACTCTAAAAACTTTAGTAAATTTGGTGTGATAATATTGGAAGTTATGTGAGTCCTGTAAAAATTTGAAGATTTTTGGCCATGTAGAATGAAAGTTATGGATTTTATCGTCAGGGACCACTGTCAACAGTATACCCGAATAACTCTTTGTGGTTAACTCCAAACATTGTGAAATAATTACTGAGAGTATATGTATATAGCACGAACATACCCTGTAAATTTCAGAAGTTTCTAACAAAGTTTCGATTTATGAAAAATATAGCAAGATTTGACTATTTTGAACTATTTAAATATAGTAAATAGATTTTAAAAATTTCGGAAAAAATATATTTTCATAAGGGCACTATATATAGTTTGTTTTAAGAAAAGAAATAATTTTGAAATTATTTTGCTAGTTTTCCTATAAATGATGAAGTTATGGATAAATGAATTTAATTAACTATGTGAAGTTAAAATTTTGGAAAATGAGTTTTTATGGCTTGAGAACCCTATATAGGGTATATATAGATTTTTGATAAGGATTTTGGTCATTTATAAGGAAGTATAATGTTTATGAAATTTTAGAATGATTAAATAAATTATTTAATAAAGGGAAAAACTGTTTGAATCCAGCTTGCTGAATTAGTGAATCTAGTTTGCTATATTGTAGGTTAATTTGAATCTAGTTTGCTGGATTATAAGTTAGTTCGAATCCAATTTGCTGGATTGAAAAAATAGTTGGCTGAATTGAATAGTTTGAATCCAGTGTGCTGGATTGCAATCCAGGTTGGAATCCAGTTTGCTAGATTGGAATCCAGATTACTGGATTGCCATCTAGTTTGTTGGCTTTGGAATCTCGTTTGCTGGATTGGGTAATTAACCTAAGATATATGATAAAGTAGTGGTACAGTCGTACTCTTTAATAGTCGATGTATAGTATTTGGGCTAAACAATTCCTTCAGGGAGCGGAGGTATATACGAACTAGCAACCGATCTAACTCACTGTGAAAAAGTGTAGACGAGACAGAAACTAGTTTGTTGATTGTTTGTGGGAAACCACTCAGCATACTATATTGAACACTATTAAAGACTAGATGTGTGCTAGTTTTAGAATTGAATGCGTATGTTGTTAAGGTGTTATCTAATATTTGATTATGTGGGTATAATATGATTTGCTGATTGAAGGATCAATCTTCTGACTGGTACGTCTTTCAAAAGAAGTCATATTAAATTGCGTAGCAGTAATCAACGACCAAGGCAAGTATCTTAACTCAATTGTTTATTGTGCAAGTATCCGAACCTACGCATTTATTTTATGCAATAGGTGTATGTATGCAAATATCTTACCTTTTCATTTACTTTATGAATTGGATCTGTGTAAGTAAATTCCATCTTACTCAACTTTTACATTGAACAAGTATCCTATCCTTTTCATTTACTTTATGAAATGGATTCAGGCTTATGCAAGCTTTTAACTCAATCTATCATTGAGCAACTATTCTATCTTTCATTTACATTATGGACTGGATCCGTATGCTGTGCAAGTATGTGAACTCTTTCTTTACTGTGCAAGTTTCTGAACTCTTTCTTTACTGTGCAAGTATTTAAACTCTTTCTTTACTATGCAAGTTTCTGAACTCTTTCTTTACTGTGCAAGTATCTGAACTCTTTCTTTACTATGCAAGTTTCTGAACTCTTTCTTTACTGTGCAAGTATCTGAACTCTTTCTTTACTGTGCAAGTATCTAAACCTTATGCACTACTTTTATTTCGTGCAAGCAGGTATATGTTGTGCAAATTTCTGATTATTGCTATGAATATTTATATATTAGAAGTTCCTAACCCTAAACTCCTTACATTTATTGCTAGTTCCTAACTCAACATGAGTTATCAATTTGAAAGCATGCTCATGAATAATTATTGTTAATTATTCATATCCATAATGATCTTTGTTATTCGTTTATGCAATTATCGTAACCCTTGCCATTTACTTTATGCAATGGGATCCATATGTTATGCAAGTATTCTTAAACTTTATTCAAGCTATCTATTGATTTCAAATATCTCGATATTGTCTCATGTGATGCATTTATAATTAGAATTGTTCTGTTCTTTGTGCAAGTGTCCTCACTTGTACAAATTGTTATAATTATTATAAATTCAAAATTCCTTCAATTCGTTCATTGTTAAAAGTATCTCATTACTGAATTGCTATGACTTATATTGAAAATTTGTATTCTAAGTTTGGTTATGCAAGTGTCCCCACTTGGATGAACTATTGTACATTATCAATTACCCTTGAATTCAAAATTCGTTGACAAGTTCTGATACATACTATTAAATTTCGGTATGTATACCTAGTTTAAAGATTGTCTAAGCTATTTGTCCCAGCTAGACACGGTTTGAAAAGTATTTGTCGAATATTATTGGTTATGATAAAGTCGTCCAACTAAATTGTTTTAGTTAGGACTCCAGACTGAGTATGAACAACTCTAAATGGGAAATTTTATGCGCTAATAGCGGTTGTGACGCCCCCAAATCCGGGTCACCTGAGCCACGGACCTGGTTCGCCACTATCTAAAACAAGAATTATACAATCGATAACTTAAAGCGGAATAAAGGAATATTTACATTGATATAACATAAATAAACCTGTCCCAAGTCTCGAAACCAATACTAGTACAAAACATAACATAATACAAAAGGGTAAATATGGCTTAATACAAACGGTAATTCTAGAACAACAAAATACAACTACTCCGTAGCTTTCCCCTTTCCCTTATCTTTTCCTGAGCTCTCGCCACGTGCCGCACTAACTGAAATGTTTTAAGGAAAGCAAAGGTGAGCAACAAATTGCCCCGCAAGTATAATAGCAGTGAATAATCACATGAATAACTTTATAGCTCTCAGGAGTAAAAATTTAGCTAACACAAGGAAATAAACAACTTCTTTCATCACCGTTATAGTGGCCACTAAGGACCGAAGGATTTCTGAAGTATCCAAGGATTTCAAAGTTTCCCGAAGAAGGGAACTATTCAATACTGAGGGTGCACCAAGGCACAGAACTCTATTCTAGAACTACTGGAAATTCATCCGATAATCCACAAAACTGGTACAATAGGTGATCAGCCTAAAATACCTGGCATTATGCATAAGCCTTACATTTTCCATTTACGCGCGTGTCGGTTCCCCGACGTTTATACAATTTCCCCTGCTGTGAGGGTTGTTCTACTCAGCTTTACATGGGAGTCCAGACCAAAACAATTTGATCGGACAATTTTACTTATCAACAATAATTGTTGGAGGACTTAACCTCACTTCAATAAATAAATCAATAAGTGTCTAGCTGAATCAATTAGCTTTGACATAGCTTTCAAACAGTTTATGGAATAAAGAACTTTAAGGTTCAACAACATGTATAATAACATCAACAATATCTTGAATGAATAATAATTCATAATCTTTGGAATCACATAGTATATAACACTGCATGAAATGGGCTTTCATTACAGTACTTGAATAAAAGTATGAATACTAGCACAATAATTGCTAAATCGATAAGTAACTTGAACGGAGTCAAGAAACTCAAAAAGCTTGCCTAATAAATAATATTTGCTCGAATATAAATTTGAGTAGGGTAAGTAAGCTTGCACAATAATAACTTGAATAAGATAGGAGACTTGCTCGATAGATAAATGAGCTAAGGAAAACTCGCACAATTAAATAAGGGTTGAGTAAGGAACTTGCCTTGTACGTGCGTTAAAATCTTAACGTTAATCGTCCGTCAAAAATATCCTACATTGTTCATTAAAATCATCATAAATATTAGTCACACAAGGACTAGGTTCAATACAATCTTCACATCATTAAAATACATTGATTGCCACTACGCTTACCCAGTCGGGGGTCTCGCTCCCCGGTGAGCGAGCGGCTGCCCAGCTCGCCGGTGAGCTGCCGGGGGTCAGGGGGCAGCGCCCCCTAGAAATCCAAGCGTAATTTGTAATCCGTTAATTCAATTTACGCCTTAGGACAACATCGTTTAGGTCGACACGGGTATAAATTAAGCACATAAAGCTTTAACAAGATATAAGCGTTTTTAATCATTTTGTACAAAAATATAAGTTTTAGACCAACGGGAAAAGTTACTGGGTCCGATCCGGCCCGACCCGGTCCGGCCCGACCCGACCCGGACCAGTCGCCATGCAGTAGTAGTTGCAGTAGCGAACTGCTGTTCCTGCAAGCAGCGATACAGTCATACCTCGCCTTGCTCCAGCGGCTATATCTCCCCATAAACTCGATCAATTTCATCCCTTACGGACTCTATGGATTCCTAAGACACAAGGCTACAACATATCACAAATTCAGGACGAATCCCATAATCATTAACAATGACCAAAACCTGAAGCTTAAACATAAACTGCATGCTCTGTTTTTCACAACCATGAAATATCTCACACAAATGGCTACTGTGACTTCATTTTAGCATCATTTTGGTTCATTCAAATTGGTATATCTTCACAACTGATAGAAGTAACAATATTCCAACAAACAAACCAATCCAAATAATCACAACATCCAGGCTTTATAGTCCTCTAATTGTCCGAAGGTCCAAACAGTCCATTAATGTCCATTATCTTCCTCCTTAAGCTTGGGTCTGAATCGTTCTTTGTTTTTGTTTCACTTTGAAGGTGTTAATGGTTTATATAGCTTCTTAAGAACCTCCATGATAGATTCAACACAACCAACAACAACAAAAATTAACAAAATCCATCCCGCAAGCATGAAAGCCAAAAAAAAACTCATGAAAACTTCAATGGAGAAGAAATAGGTTGTAGTTTGATTACCTCTCCTTGTTAGCTTCGGGTAGGTTGAGATAACTTGCTAGGCTGCTCTTCTCCTTGCTTGTTTCTGCTTAAGCCTCTCTTCCTCTTCTCCTTGCTTGCCTTCTACGTCCTTGCCGCACACACACAAACACACACGCACACTTACTCTCCCTCTAACTGCAGTGAGCTTCTTGCTTAGCAAAATAACTCTCTCTCCCTCTTAAGTTGCTAACAGTTAGGTATGGCTGGAATGGAGGAGGAGAATGAGCTGAGGGGGATAAGAAGAATGCTTCGGGAGCATATAGACTGTAGATGGGTATGCAGAAAATGGTTTTACCCGAGCCATTGGAAATGTTATTTAGGCAAAAGTGTTAACACCCCGTGAATTGGTGTACTGTGCATGTTTATTCCTTTCCCCCCAATTGGCTCTCAATATACACGTGGCCTCCCCCAATTGGTTTGAGGCTTAAATGTCTCCACCAATTAATTCGAATATACAGATAAATATACCCGAATATTCCCACTTTTGTACCAAATTTGGTAAATAAACTCTACCCAAAAATTATAATGGGTACTCCCCATAAATTATTGGAACACGCAAAAATATTTATTATGAGATTTGTCCATTTATTCGGAAACACCCATAATATACATTTTCAGATACAGATTAAATCACGTATCAACTCCAATAAAATTTCTGACACTTGGAAAAAATTATTCCTCAGCATATATGCCTCATACTAAATTAATAAAAATCAAAATAGACGAAAAAGTTCGGGTGTGAATAGTGCTCGTGAATAGTGCCTCGGGAAGCGGGTCCCGCTAATAGTGATTTTATGAATTTTTGCAAAATCGATTTATTCGCTCTAACGACACAACAACACATATCATTTAATACATGCACATTATCTAGGCTGCAACACAACTTTGAGCACATAACACATAATAATATAAATAAAAATACAAATTCATTTTATTCATACATAACTCGGGTTACAAGGAAATCTAAAATTCCCGATCGTTACAGCGGTGATTTAATTTTTATGCGTCAATGGCGGTGATGTATTATATAGTGTTGATCAATACAGGGCACAACGGGACTGATCATCCTCCGTGTTCGTAAGACTAGACGGTTTACAGATGAATTTCTGTTTAAACCTTTTCAAAAATGAAAAATGGCAGTTCATGGTCTTTTGACCACTCAGTATTCAAAAGTCACTCCGTTATTTCAAAAATCTTAAAATGATTTGATATGTTGTTAAGAATGGTTTCAAATGACTTCACCACTATTGATTCGTGGTAGAAGTAGTCCTCAAAAAAAACATTTACTTCTTCAGCACATTATTATAATTGTTATTAATTGCTGAACAATTGAATGCTCATTCTTGCTCCGACTTAAATGTTTTCAGCTAAGTGTGATTGACTAGAAAGCTCTGACAAGGACAAGGGAAAGGAAAAGCTGAAGGAATAAGTTGCATGGTATTATCTGTAATAATTAGGCTTTTGTATTGTGATCATATATATTATGTAACATGTAAAGAATGTAATTACATGTTACCATACCTTGGGAATAGACAACTCTGATATAAATATTAAGTTTGTAATATATTAAACAGCTCAAAGAAATGGTAACGTGATGCACCAAATACAGGTTGCAAGTACTTGGATTTGGGGGCGCCACATAATTAATCGGCACTTTATCAATTCTTTTAATATTAAAACCGTAGGGCTAGTCCACTAATTTAATCAAACCATTAGTGACTCCCCTTTAATTAATCCTAGTAGTTACGCGCAATCACATAATCACATAACCAATTAATTACACAAGATTTTAAATAATCATACAAAACTAACTCATTAAAAATTAAATTTTATAGTTAACTAATAACGGAGTTTAAAAATTCGTGGTCATTATAGTATGAATATCAATCCAATTTAGTGAATGTAAATCAGTTAAGAGCAATGCTTGTTGACTCAATGCTTACAAACCATCAAAGAAGTCTCATGAAACTTACCCAGATGCTTAGCATGTTTGAAAAAATTTCCCCAATTGTGCTCATTGAAACCGACTAGAAGCCCTAGCCAAACTCTCCAATTTGACAGTTCCCAATTGCAACTACAGGAGGAATTCGTGTGGAATTGAAGTTGAAATCCGAATTGGGAAGGAATCTAGGTGTGGGCGTGTGTTTAATTGGGGTTCGGATGGATTAGGAGAGGGGTTGCAGAGTTTGGGGTGTAAAGGGGATGAAAAAGAATGAAGAACGATCGGCCTGGAAGGAGTTTTAAAAAACTGGAATCCGTGTTCCGCGCCGGGGCGCGAAAATGTGCCTAGATTTGCCGTCGGGGCGCGCTCAGCACCGGGGCACGGATTTTGAACTAAAAACTCCCATCGGGGCGCGCTTCTCTGTTTTCCAAAAAAATTGATTTTTCAATTCCCAACACAACAACCAACCTCAAAACACTTAACCTGATATAATGCAACATACCAAGCATACATTAGACATTTTGAGCGAAGAATGGGACTTAAGAGCAAATTAAGTTCACAAGCTAAACTAACAAAAATGCAAATGGATCGAAAACTTAGAAAACTAAAAAATTTGAAACTTGCAACAATTTGAAATATAACAACTGAACATAAAGGATACAGATCGAGCCAATGGGTTGCCTCCCACCAAGTGCTTGGTTTAGAGTCCTCGGCCAGACTAGCTCCTTGTTTCAAGATTGGTCAACAAGAGTGATTAAGGTTTTCTGGTGATCGACATTACCACCACAATAGTGCTTTAAACATTGTCCGTTGACTTTAAATGTCTCATCCGGATTATGACCAAATACTTCGACGGTGCCATGAGGGAATGCCTGTTTGACAGTGAATGGCCCGGACCACCGTGACTTGAGCTTGCCTGGAAATAACCTCAGACGAGAATTGTATAAAAGCATAGCTTGCCCTGACTCAAATTTCCTGTCAATAATTTTCTGATCGTGCCACTTTTTGATTTTTTTTCCTTGTATAACTTCGAGTTCTCATAAGCTTGCAGACGGAATTCATCAAGTTCATTAAGTTGGAGAAACCTCTTCTCCCCTGCAGCTGTGAGATCGAAATTCAACTTTCTGATGGCCCAGTATGCCTTGTGCTCGAGTTCAACAGGAAGGTGGCATGCTTTGCCATAGACTAGCTAATACGGTGACATGCCAATGGGTGTCTTGTATGCTGTCCTATAAGCCCAAAGTGTGTCATCCAACTTCATTGACCAATCTTTTCTAGTGAGATTGACGATCTTTTCTAAAATTTTCTTCACTTCCCTGTTAGAGACTTCTGCTTGACCACTGGTCTGGGGATGATATGTTGTAGCAATTCTGTGATTGACCCTATATTTAACCAAGAGAGCTGCAAAATATTTATTACAAAAGTGGCTTCCTTCATCACTGATAATTGCCCTTGGGGTGCCAAATCTTGTGAAGATATTTTTCTGAAGAAATTTTAACACCACTTTGGCATCATTAGTCGGTAAAGCACTGGCTTCCACCCATTTAGAGACATAGTCCACTGCCAAAAGAATGTAGAGGTTGTTGAAAGAGGAAGGAAATGGACCCATGAAGTCTATTCCCCAAACGTCGAAGACTTCAACTTCTAAAATTGTGTTCAATGGCATCTCATAACGTTTGGAGATATTTTCCATCCTTTGACATCTATCACATCTTTGGTGGGCGTCCTTAAACAGCGTGGGCCAGAAAAATCCTGCTTATAACACTTTGGCAGCTGTCTTTTCACCCCTGTAATGTCTTCCATACAGTGAATCATGACAATGATGTAGGATGCTCTCAATTTCACTTTGCAGAACACACCGTCGTATCATTTGATCTGCGTAGTGCTTGAACAGAAACGGCTCATCCCATATATACCTTTTGACATCATGAAGAAACTTTTTCTTTTGTTGCGATGTCAAGTCCGGGGGAAGGGTGTTACTAACCAAGTAGTTAGCAAAATCAGCATACCACGGACATTCGCCCTGAACCATAAATAGCTGCTCATCCGAAAAAAACTCATTGATTAAAACTTTGTCTTCCTTATCTTGACCCGAATTTTCCAATCTTGATAGATGGTCAACCACTTGGTTCTCAGTCCCCTTTCTATCCCAGATTTCCAAGTCGAATTCCTGGAGTAGAAGTATCCATCTAATTAACCTCGGTTTAGCATCTTTCTTCGAAATCAGATACCGTATGGCTGAATGGTCCGTGAACACCACCACTTTAGTTCCGATTAAGTACGAAATTTTTTTGTCAAAAGCATACACCACCGCAAGTAACTCTTTCTCAGTGGTCGTATAATTGAGTTATGCATCAGTTAAGGTTTTGCTAACATAGTAAATGGCATGAAAAACCTTTTCTTTGCATTGGCCCAAAATAGCCCCAACTACATAGTCTCTAGCATCACACATTAATTCGAATGACATTGACCAATCTGGTGCAACTATCACTAGTGTTGTAGTCAATTTCTTTTTTAATAGCTCAAATGCTGACAAACAATCCTCGTCAAATTTGAATGGGGCGTCTTTCTCCAATAAACTGCATAATGGCTTCGTGATTTTGGAAAAGTCCTTTATGAATCTCCGATAAAACCCGGCATGTCCCAAAAAACTACAAATCCCCTTCACTGAAGCTAGTGGTGGTAAGTTTTCAATTGTCTCAAGTTTGGCTTTGTCCTCCTCTAAACCTTTTGTTGACACTTTATGCCCGAGGATGATCCCTTCTTGCACCATGAAATGGCAATTTTTCTAGTTAAGCACCAAATTGGTTTCCACGCACCTTTTCAATATCATGACAAGATTTTCCAAACAACTACTAAAAGAGTACCCAAATACTGAAAAATCATCCATGAAAACCTCCACATTTCGTTCCACCATGTCTGAGAAAATTGCCATCATACATACACCTTTGAAAAGTTGTCGGTGCATTACACAATCCGAACCACATCCTCTTAAAAGCAAAAGTACCATACAGATAAGTGAACGTAGTTTTTTCCTGATCCTCTGGAGCAATTACAATGTGATTGTACCCCGAATAACCATCCAATAAACAGTAGTACCCATGTCCAGCCAATCTATCCAACATCTGATCAATGAAAGGTAGGGGGAAATGATCTTTTCGGGTTGCTTTATTAAGTTTCTGGTAATCCATGCAAACCCTCCAACCGGTTACTGTCCTCGTAGGTATCAGCTCATTGTTTTCATTTACTACCACAGTCATTCCCCCTTTCTTTGGTACACATTAAACCAGACTTACCCACGAACTGTCAGAAATGGGATATACAATTCCAACATCCAGCCATTTTAAGATTTCTTTCTTGACTACCTCTTTCATAATTGGATTGAGTCTCCTCTGCTGTTCTACTGTAGGTTTGCTATCATCCTCAATCAAAATTTTATGCATGCAGAATGATGGGTTTATTCCTTTGATTCCAGCAATGGTCCATCCAATTGTAGTTTTATACTCTCGAAGAACTCGTATTAGCTTACTTTCCTGAAAATTATTAAGTGCAGATGCAATAATAACAGGTAAAGTAGATGATTCATCCAAATAAGCATACTTGAGATGATTAGGTATTGGTTTGAGCTCAAGTGAAGGAGGTATCTCAAGAGATGGTCTCAAACGATCTGTAGATTTGTCTGCACATTCCAAAGATTCAAACGAGATCTTAAACTTGCTCCCCCGTGGTATTACATCCAAAATCTGTAATTATTCAATCAACTCTGGATCATCCATGTCAATATCCCCCAATAGTGTAATACCCTAAAATATTATCAAAATTATAAATATTATCTTAATTGGGTTAAGAATGAAAACTCTAGAAATATCTAATGAACGACTGTTCAGGTAATCTTTGAAAACCTAATGCGATTCGAAAACGCTATCGTATACGTTTAGAATTAGAACGTATAACCTAAAACTAGGTATCGAGAAGTTTAAAACCTTAAGCCCTAATGAGATTCAAATTTTGTAACATATGTGCTTAATAAAGATCGAAATAATATTTCAAAGTAAGCGTTTTATGATTTTATTATGTAAACGATGAATTAGGTCAAATAAAAATTTTCTCTGAAAAACGTTGTGCTTGACACGTCGTGCTTAAAAATAAATTTTTCGCCAATGAACTTGTTGGTATAATTGTTTTGACAAGTTGCTCTGTCGTGCTTAAACTGATATAGTGCTTTGTCGTGCTTATGGTGATAAGCTGCTTTGTCGCGCTCACGCTTGGCACTCACTGGCACATGCTTGGCACACGCTGGCACATGTTTGGCACACGCTGGCATACGCCAGGCATACACTGGCACAAGCACGTCGCAATTACCCTTTTATCCTAAGCTTTCGTAGCCTATAAATACCCCTTTCATCCATTCATTATTTCATACCATTTTTGAAGAGCAATTCAAGGGCAAAAGTACTCTATATTTATATTCTGAGAGATATTATGAGATAAAACTTACTTTCGAAGTATCGAAGCACTACACGATTGGAAGTAAAGCTAGCAACTACAAGAGGTATACTTTAGTAGTTATAATTTTCATTTTTATGTATGTATTAGTAAAAATATACTTTTACAAGCAGTTATAATGCCCAAATTATTTTATATATCTAGTACAAAAGTCCTATTTACAAGCAGTTATAATGTCCGATTTATTTCTCTTATAAAGTTAAAAATATACTTTTATAAGTAGTTACTATGTCCGATTTTCTTCAAGTATTTAGTAAGAATATTCATTTTATAAGCAGTTATAATGCTGAAATTATCTCAAATATAATAGCCGAATATTCATTTTATAAGCAGTTATAATGCTCGATTTATTTCAAACATAATAAACGAATATTCATTTTGCAAGCAACTATAATGCTCAATTTATGTTAAATATAGTTGAAAAATATTCATTCTATGAGCAGTTATAATGCTGAAATTATTTCATATATACTAGAATGAGTCTTATTTATAAGCGGTTATAATAGCCAAAATAAAACTTAAAAGATTTAATCGTTAAAATGCTTAATTAGCCTAGCATAATCAAAGGAAGGTAAAGCTTGCACTTTAAGAGGTCGTATGAAAAACGCGAACTAGCATAAACAATCGAAGCGATAAAAGGCAAGTCTACTTATTTGTTGAAATGCACTCTGTGCAATAACGTGTCTTATTTATGAGGTTTATTGTTATGCAAGTATTGTTTCTTTTGCACCCCGTGCATTAACATGCTTGTTATCTGTTATGTGCAATGTGATAGTGATTGTTGAATTTTAATTGAAAACCATCTTAGTATCTGAGTTGAACAACTCTCTTGTATGGGCATGAGTTTAAGATGTGTTAGGAAACCGATCTAACTCACTGAGGTAACAGTTGTCGCAGTGTAGAGGTGTCGTAGAAGCGATATACACTGTTGATACAATCGTAACAGTGTTGATGAGACGGGGAACTAATTTATTAGTTCGTGGGTGAGAACCACTCAGTTCACTATATTGATAATCGTTGAAATCTTGTATCAGCTTATTCTGTATATATCTTGAAAAAGTAATTCTCTTCTCATATATATATATATATATATATATCTGTTAGACTTGTTGGGCATTCTTATACTCATTCTTGTAATTATCTTAAACAAATTACAGCTAAGGAAGAATTACCAGATGATTCTGGCGGTACAAAGAAAGTTGAAGATGTAGAAGTCATTTTAACTATGTTAGATTAATATTATTGGCAATGTCTAGAAAGTTCTGACAAGGAAAGGGGTTAGGTCATCTAATTGCGCGTCATTTTAACGGAAAGCCCCCTCTTTCCTGAGAACTGACTGGTTGCTAATACTCCAAGTCTCGGATAGATAAATGGATATTTGTTTTTAAGTCTTTTAGGACTTATGTGTAATAAGAACAAGTAACCTGGGAATGATGTAACACGAAAGAATGATATTATAATATTATCACTTTTTCATATTATACTCTGATTATTAGAAGTTAAAATTTCTATAGCATTATATAAAGGTTGTACAAGTCAGCACGAAGTCTGACCTGGCTAAAAGAAGCTAGCAAGTGGATTTTTGGGGCGTGACAAATAGTGTGGTCTCCAATGGGTCATTGTTCAAAACATTCAGAAGTTCATCATTCACAGCCTGCTCAATCACATCCATCTGGAAGCATTCTTCATCGTCTGAAGGAAATTTCATAGCATTAAATACATTGAATGTGACCTCTTGGTCCTGAACCCACATAGTAAGCTCTCCCTTCTGCACATCTATTAGAGTCCTCCCAGTGGCTAGAAATGGTCTCCCAAGAATAATGAGAATGTTTTCATCTTCCTTATAGTCTAGGATGATAAAATCAGCTGGGAAGATGAACTTATCCACCTTTACAAGAATATCCTCCACAATCCCCCTTGGATAAGTAACTGGCCTATCTGCAAGCTGAAGAGATATGTTTATTAGCTTTGGTGCAGGAAGTCCCAACTGAGTATATACTGATAAAGGCATGAGTTTTATGCTAGCACCCAAATCACACAAACATTTGCTAAATGATAAGCTACCAATAGTGCACGGTATAGTAAAACTGCCTGGATCCTTCAATTTAGGAGGTAGCTTTCTTTGTAGCACTGCACTGCATTCCTCAGTCAAAGCCACTGTTTCAAAATCATCTAATCTCTTCTTTCTAGATAGAATACCCTTCATGAATTTAGCATAGCTCGGCATCTGTTCTAAAGCCTCTACAAAAGGTATGTTAATATATAGCTTCTTGAAGACCTCTAGGAATTTGGCAAACTGTTTATCTAATTTTTTCTGTTTTAGCAGTCTTTGAGGGAATGGAAACTGGTGGGGAGGGGGCACTTTTGGTGTAAAGAACAACATGGGCTTTATCAGGTGGTTCTCTCTCTCTGTTCTGGCTCAGGCGGCCACATTGCTGTCCTTTTCCTTAGAAAAATTCTGCAGAATTCAAGTCTAAGGGAAGGGCATGATTGGGCTGCCTCCCCTTTGCATTTCAGGTGTCTTCAGGGTTTTTTTTCAGATTCAAAGAGTTACTGCTTGACATTCCTCTTTCCCTTCTCTCCTTTGGTTAGTTTCTGTGTTAATAGGAAGAGATCCTTGAGGTCTATTTGACAACAAGCTGGCCATTTGTCCCACTTGATTTTACAAATTTTTGATGGTTATTGCTTGGCTTTTTATCAACACATCATTATTGGCCATGTATTTCAACATCAGCTCTTCTAGATCTGGCTTTCTTTCTGGCTGTGAAGTTTATGTTGCATGATGTTGTTGCTGATTTTGGAACCCCGGAGGGTAGTGTGGTCTTGGAGCTTGTTGATAGTTTTGGTTGTTGCTCCATGAAAAGTTAGGGTGGTTTCTATTTCCAGCATTGTAAGTGTTTTGGTATGGGTTTGGTGGTCTCTGGTAGCTACTCACAAACTGCACTGCCTCAGGGTTAATGGCACATTGGTCGGTGGCATGTGTCCCCGCACATAGTTCACAAACAAGGGCTACCTGCTGCACTTTTGAATCAACCATGGAATCAATCTTCTTAGACATAGCTGACAACTGAGCTGCTAAAGCTGTGATAGCATCCAATTCTAATACCCCTGCCACTTTCTGTTGATTGACTCTAGAAGTTGGCCATTGATAGTTATTTGCAGCCATGGTTTCTAACAATTCATATGCTTCTCCATAATTCTTGGCCATGAATGCCTCTCCTGAAGCTGCATTAATACTAGTCCGAGTGTGAGATACCAACCCATTGTAAAAAGTATTTATTTGCATCCATTGAGGTAATACATGATGAGGGCATCTCCGAAGCAATTCTTTGTATCTCTCCCATGCCTCATATAATGATTCGCCCGGATGTTGGTCAAAGGTTGAAATATCATTTCTCATTTTAGCAGTCTTTGCAGGAGGGAAGAATTCTGCCAAAAATTTCTGTGCTAAGCCTGCCCATGTAGTAATGGAACCCGGTGGTAATGAGTGAAAGCAACTATTGGCTTTGTCTCTTAATGTGAATGGGAATAGTCTAAGCCTCACAGCATCATATGATATTCCATTAAATTTGAAAGTATCACATATCTCAATAAAGCTCAATAAATACTCATTTGGGTCATCATTAGCCATACCCCCAAACTGTACTGAGTTTTGCATCATTTGTATTGTACCTGGTTTGATTAGCAGCTATTGTTGGCCTTGCTATACTAGATTGCAGTTCATTAATCCGCGGCGTTGCATAGTCTCTCGATGCTTTATTCTCCTCTGCCGCCATAGTCTCTTGATTGTTAGGACCCCTAACTCTTTCTCTTCTTAGTCTTCGAATATTTCTCTCGATCTCGGGATCGTAAGGAAATAACTCTAGACTTTGTGTGTGTCGCATACAAATCAAGAGTACCTACACAATAAAATGAAATATTATATACAAGTCTAAATTAAGATCAATTTGACTATAATTAATATCGGTAAAATTATTGTAAAACAATTCCCCGGCAACGGCGCCAAAAACCTGTTGACCGATTTCACAATCAATAAAACACGCGCAAGTATACACGGTCTACAAGTAATATAAAGTAAGTAGAGTGTCGAACCCACGCGGAATTATGTTAAATAACTACCAATTACCAATCACATGACAAGTTGATCCTATTTAAATATTGATGATATGATTTGATTTTGTTGATAATTAAAACTAAATAAAAACAATTAAGAAAGCAAGAATTAAATAAAACATGGAAAGAATTCAAGATAGAAAGGTCTAAGATTACAACTTCCCACAACTCTTCATTTGAATATCACAACTCTCTCTCTTTCAACTAGTTAGAACACAAGAATTGTCATCCGAGAAATCACATTTATATAAAAGTCTCTCTCGATGGTCAAATACGTATTTCCTAATGCGGTGTATAGATATATCTCTATTCTACACACTAACAAGAAACCAATATCAAGAATAATTAACAAGATATATGTCACGAAAAATCTCAGTAACTACTCTCTCAATTACCAACTCTCGCAATAGAAATCATTAAGCATAGATTCTCAATTGGATGCACGTGGTATTTAGGTATATGTCTATCCTAAATACAATCAAATTATCTAATCTTGAGGATAATACATAAGACTCACGTCACATAATCTCATAAATTACCCATAAGAATGTCTAACTTTCACATGAATTCATAACTAGGTCTTAACATTATATTCTATTTCTCAATTTCATATAGGATAACAAGGTAATTACAGGCCAAACAATTAATCCATAAACATAGGTTATGAAATCCAATTCACAAGAATCTAACTAATGTTCAAAGAGAGAGTATTCAATAAAAACTATGAATTGGGTTCCATTGGAATCTTAGAAAATAAAGATTAGTTCATGATTGCCCTAAATAACATCATATTCAATTTACATAACATGGTTTTGGAATTACAAATTAAGAATGAAATACAAGGAAATAGAATGATAAAACCCTTTTTAGATTGAATCCCGAATTGCTTGCTTGGTAGTATCTTCTTTCCTAGTTTTCCTTCTCAAAATTGCAATCCTTAGTACTTTGGTGATGTTATGGTGGTTCTTCCTTCTCTTTTGTTCTCCTTCTTGTTAGTTTGAACCCTAGCTTTGATAATTTCAATCCTTGGTTGCATAATCTAATTTGCACTCCCTGGATGCCCAATAATCCGACCATTCTCTCTCTTCAAGTCTCAATCAAGCTCCTGAATTTCCTCCCACGCTATCCCACTACGTCAGAACAGGACAAATCCAGCCGCTGAAGAAATCCGACGAGCCCGCCTCGGCGCCAGTTTTGGCCTGGGGAGCTCGCCCCAGCGTGGAACAAAATAAGCTTGAAACTCGCGCCCCGGCGCCGGCTAATTTCTACAGAATTACAAAAATGCCATCAAAGCCTAAAAATTCCAGAAATGACCAACCGAAGCCGCCTCCTACAAAACCAATGAAATAACAAGTAAAATAATACTAAAAATACTTAAAGATAGCAAATAATTGAGCCTAAAAGATATCCAATTCGTAGGTATAAAACCCACTCATCACTAACATATCATCCTGGGGTATTCCATTTGAGTCCTCCACGGGCTCGTCCTCCTCAGGGTCCTCTTCGGGTTCACTCTCAGTTGCTACCTCTGCAACTAGCTCGGGTGCAACTATCAATTCTTCACTTACCACGTGAATATCTTTAATTCCTTCTTCGCCTGACATCCTACAATCAAGTTTAATAACTTAATTAGTATCTCTCAATAATCAACTTTTTTAGCAAAAATATTATACTCATCACTTAAAACTCTACATGAGTTTATCTCCTCACTATCTCCACTAATTTTCTCTACGGTTATATCCTAAGGTACTCCCACCTAAGGTTTATAACCTACAACTTTGATACCAACTTGTGACACCCCCAAATCCATGTACTAGCTGCAGTGGACCGGTACTCACTATTCAACCTGAACTTCTTCTGAATATGTAAATTTTAGACTCACACTACTGACAACTAGGTAGTTCTCAGGAAAGAGGGGGCCTTCCGTATAAACGACGCGCAATCAAATAACCCTTTTCTTGACAGAACATTCTAGACATTGTCAATAATGTTAAATCTAAATTAAGAATACACACATCTTAACTAAACATAACTTAGATAGTTTATTATAAACATCTCCGTCTAGTCCCAAGGTTCTTATAACCTTTACAAATACACACATATATAAGATCCTTCAAATTCATTACAAATATTATAAATATTTAATTATTATATAAATAGCATTTATCCATCCATCTTTTCTTTTCCTTTATCCTTGCCCGATCCTTCAACCTTCTTAAGTTTAGCTGCAAGTGTTTATTTTAAGCAAGAATGAGCACAAATTGCCCAGCAAGTAATAAGATAGTTTGACATCCAACATCAAGAAAAAGAATCATTTGCATCTGAAGACTTCAGTCATTGGAATAAAATTGAGAAGTATTTGAATAACAAGAAATAATGAGATTTCAAGTTATTACCATCGTACTGAGCGGTAATAAATACCTTGAACAAATAAAACCATCACGACGAATATCAATCACAAAGACCAACAAACATCCTCCGCAGGTACTTTAGGGGATTAACCTATCGTACCATATATTGTGCACATATATAAATTTTTAACGCCTAAGCATAAATGAAACTATATGCCCGACATCTGTTAACCCTTTTTCAGGGTTGTTCATCTCAGTTTTATACCATGAGTCCGCACCAAAGCAATTTGGTTTGGTTTGACTTTAAATAACATCCATGATTTGAACGAATTTAACAATATATCATCGTACATTAATATTGTCTAACCAGAACAATTGGCTTCGACGCATTTATTCAACAGTTCATGAATATTAAGAACTTAAATAACATAAGAAATTCGATAACGAAACAATACTTTCAATGGACTTAAGTACGAATACTAGCATCTATCATCAATTTAAACAATTTATAATTCAACAATAAAGGAGACTTGCATAATATGTAAACTTGTGTAAGTTATAACTTCATTATCATAAGAATTTGTACGGAATAATAATTGCACAAGTTAGGTAACTTACATTCAATACAGAAATCGAATAAAGTTAGGATACTTGCCTGATATGTCGTCTAAATATAATGCTATTAACTTGTCCTTAAAAAGACCTACACATATTATTAAGGTCATCACACTAATTAGTCACATTAAGACTTAATTCATTGGTTTAACATGATGTTATAATACTTACATGGTAATTCATTAGTGTTAAGCATGTTTACAATTCATAATGTTCGTCTTAGAACGACAACTTTCATCGTCGGAAACATTTCACGTTACATACGCGAACGCCAAACACCCGACTGCACAACAGTCCGAAATATGCCCAATTTGGACCCTGCTACAGGTAGAATATCTGAATTCCTAAAGAATGAAAGTTGTAGGTCTACTCTTTATCTTTCCGGATCATCTTGAATCATCCAAATTATAGTTCGTATGAAAAAGTTATGCCCAATTTATTAAGTGATGCAGAAACTGTTCAACTCACTTTCAGTTTTCGCGAATTTGTTACACATAATTTCGAATGTCATAACTTCCTCCTCCTATATCAGAATGAGTCCGTTCTTAGGCCATTTTCTTGCTTATAGCATATACTACAACTAAAGCCCATAATTTTTCAGTTTCATTAACTAATCCGATTTTGGTCCAAAATCCTATTTTTGTAAGATTTTCAGTTTTTAACATGTTTACGAAAACTTTCGTCATGACTTCGTTTTAAAATATTTTTACTCCATTCTACTTGGGTTGATTTCGTAACTCATAAGAGTATGTACTTAACTTCCCGAAACTCAATTATAGAGTATATATCCAAAACTTAAAATTCCATAAAAAGTCAGTTTATAAACTAAACTTCTCATTTTCATGCTATAATTATATCTTTCATTATAACTTGCATTTTTTAGCATAATTAATAACATCTGAAAATTATATAATTATCAATATAACCAACTTATAATTATAGGCTCTTCCATTAAAACATAAACTCCCGCATGCATGCATAAATATTCAATTTAAGATCCAAAGGTGGTTTAAAGGTTAATATTCATACTTTCATTTTCATGCATATTAACTCATGATATATAACATATTCATCATCTTTATCATCATAACCATGCTTCCATAACTTAGTAAGAAAATAATACCAAGCTTCATGAATTTTGAATTGATAATACCAAGCTTCATGAATTTTGAATTGAAGATGAAGATGATTTTGAATTGATAATACTTTTTGAATTTTGAGTTGGGAATTAATTTGAATTTGAATTTGATTCTTTGAACTTAAGGATTGACCCTTGAAATAATGATTATATTTGTTTGAGATTTGTATAACACTGAAATTTTATATATTTATTTTTTTGTTATATATTTTTTAGTTAAATCAGAACCTGATTGAAATGAAATTGGTATAATTGAGAAAATGAAGGAAACTAGCCAGCATGTAGTCAACGTGGTCTTGGGCTGGCGCCACAGGGCCCACGCAATTTTGTTTTGTTGCGCCAGTCAATTGACACCGCGTGGGGATAGGGTCCATGCTTTTTTGTTGGCCTTCTTCTTTTCCTCTTTTTTTTTTCCTTCTAGCTACTGACCTCCCTTCTCTCAGCTTCAACAGTCTCTTCTCCACTCTTATTTTTTTGCCAAAAACTTTCTATTTTTATTCTTTTAACTGATCTTATTTAGGGATTATTGTAAAAGATTTTGGGGATTTGTATTTATGTTTTTCCCTTCGTTTTTAATGTTTCAAAAGGTACGTGTTTTATTCTTTTTCTTTCTTTGTTTATATTTTTTATTTTGAGATTTAATGTTGTTAAAAAGGAATAATATATGGATGCATGAGAATGAAATTCTGTATTTAGTTCATAATGTTACTCCCACCGATATTAAGACAAAAGGGTACAGAATAACATGATCACATGTAGTTTAAGTCCTTAAATTTGAACAAATTGAACGCATCTGGAAATCAGTTTTATAGAATAGAAAACATTCGCTTTGCCGAGTCATGATTGTGATACCTCAAACTCCTGCGAAGAATGTAAATGTAAATGATAATATATATAAATGTTAAGTTTACAACCTAAAGTAATGTAATGGAATACATCAAAAGAATGTAAATACAAATGATAATAAGGTTAAATTTATTGTCATATTACGGACCTTTATTAAATATTGTAAATGAAAATGTAAATATAAATGTAAATTATACTTCATCCGTTTCAAAATAAACGTCCTAATTGGTTTCGGCACGCTGATTAATAAAGTTTTTTTTTACCTAAATTACCCTTTTTGATTACTTATTAATTAATTGAAGTACTCTTTCACTTTTCTATGACCTCAATAATTACTCTTTCACTTTTCTATGACCCTAATAATTATTCTTTCCTATGTCATTTAATTCGCTAGATACATTTTTTTGTAACTCTTACATTCCCAATAAATATATTAAATACATTATGAGGGTATAAGAGGAAGAATATGATAAATATAGTTACTAATATAGAAATAGGACATTTATTTTGGAACATCTAAAAAAAGAAATTAGGACATTTAATATGGAACGAAGGGAGTAATAAAGAGTAGTTTATAATCTTATATATATGTATGTTGTATTAGTATTGTAAATGTATGTAGACAGATATGTATATATGTAATAGGTTGTCGACGCTGGGGAAAAATATTTTTCCTAAGATTTCGTTTTTTCTACCCTTTTTATGATTTCGATTTATTCATTTTACTTAAAAGGGTTACTTTTAGGAAAAATCTGACATAAATTTCGACGAGATTTTTTGAAAGATTAACCAATTAGACAGAGCCGCCAGTTGGTAAAGATTTAAATGGATGTACCAACTCATTCGAATTTTTAGATTTTCGTAATATAGCCCAATATGTGACTCCATAAAATTGGTCTTGAAATCGAGATTCATGGAGTTCGGGGGCTTGCTTAAGCGAGAGGAAGGTGTTAGGTACCCCCCGACTTCCGTGAAAATACGGTTACCGCATCTTATGGTTTTCCTAAGTGTGAAATGTGTGTGTGATTTTGAAGCAAATCGCTATCTAGTTTTGGATCAAAAATCGTGAAGAGTGCGTTATTTTGAAAGCAATTTAAAACCTCTTTGAACCTCTACGCGAGAGATTTTGGTTTGATGAAAAAGGTTCGTTTTAGTTTTGATTTTGATGAAGACCTTTTGGGATAACGTTTTGGAAAACGCGGTTTTCAAACCTTTCGCCAAATAGGGATCAAAATTCTTAGTTACTATCAATTTTATTCTATTAGTCATCTTACTAACCCGAGCAATTTAATTTTAAAAGATCTTTGTCGTTTTGTTAAAATATCACTTTTTGGTGATAAACGAGAATTAAACATCAAAATAGGGTCGAGGCGATCCGTGGGCATGAAAGCCATCTCGATAGTCCCGAACACCCGCAATCACGATTCTCACTCTCACGGGGCCTTAAATCCGGTTTTCATGGGATGGGACCCTCGATACCGTTTTAAGGCCTGAATTTACATTTACAATGATTGAATAATAACTTTATAATCGAAATAATATCCATCGTGGGAATCTAGTCAAGATTCGATTTGTGGATCTCGACTCCAATATTCCTAGGTTCACATCATAATGTACTGAATATGTAAGTAAAAAGAGATCTAAAAGTGGGTTCCCACAACCCTATCTTTTAGATAGCAATATCGAAGCCAATATTTTGAGGGACTATGTGGATTGATGAGATATATGGAAAGAGACTGAGAATCTAGGATATAAATCCGTAGATCTCGAATGCCTCAGATTTATATGATGCCACAATCGGGATTTAAACAAAAATATATATAAAATTGTATCCTAAAACCGCTATCAGGTGATTCAATTATTAGAATTCCTAGCGCAATTAGTAGGACCTCCTCCCCACTAGATATAGATCAAGGGTTTTGTGGAGTATTGATAAAATTAACTTAAAATATTTTAAACGACTAGATCCACCATAGATCTAAGTAAGATCTAGCAAAAGGTTAAAGCTTTAAACTTTAAAATCATTAATAATCTAGATTCAAGCTAGATCTAGGGTGGATCTAGCGAAAAGATTCAAACTTTTACAATGGCAAATGCAAAAAAGTGATATAGATCTAAAATGGACTTGATAAAAAGTATGACAATCGAAAAATAAGCAAACTTTAAGTGCAACAATGAACAAAACACAAGAGATCTAATAGATCTATATTGAATTTATAAGAAAGATCGAATCTTTCACCTTAGGGAAAGAGATTTGACACCTCCTTGCTCTTAAATGTATCTAGATCTAGTTAATCTAGTATAAAATTGGACAAAATCTAGCAATTTATGCCCAAAATCCGAGCCTCTCTCTTTAAATTCCATAATTTCTATCTAAAATTCCTCTCTTTTTTGAAAATCTGCTGAAATTTGATATTTATAGGCTTCTCTGGGTAGCCACAGGTACACCTGCGACTGGCTTAGGTGGGGCCCACACGCCTTGGATTTCGTGCCAAGCCATCGGTTCCTCGCCTCGTCCGCTGGAATGTCCGTACCTTTCAATCCAAGAAGGGTTAGGAGACGTGCTATACCATTCTGGAAAGCTCTTTCCGAAAGCTACGCAAAGACGTATGGTTTGGCCAATTCTGGATTCGAGAAGATAGAGCGAAATGCAGAAATCGATCTTTCTGTCGATGCCAGTTGGTCAACCGTCATGTCTTGAGTAGCTTGTCACTCCACAATCGTTGGGATGGTTGCACTTTGATTTGAGTCCCGAAATCTTCTGTTCGGATATCTTATCCTCGGGCTGAAATGACCCTTTTGTCCTCCTGCCAAGGTTAGAAAGTACGTGCAAAATTTCGGGTGTCTATAGATGTCCCTCTTTATCATGTTTATGCAATGAAATGAAATGAGCATGAAAAAGATATAGACACCCAATGCATGACAAGATATATTGACAACGCAAGATAATCATGTAAAAGGATGCATGTCAATTATCAAATGATACACTGGTGCAAAATGTTTTAAACTTCTGATGTTATGATGGTTTTCGCTGGGGGAATTGTCATTGATTGACATTACCGGGTCTTACCCAGGATTCCCTAGTTGACTGCATCGTCGGGTCTCATCCCTGACGCTTTGGTTGAGTCTCGTCCCCAACTGGTTTAATCACCAGATTTTGTCCCTGATATTCCTTTGTTGAGTCTCGTCCCTAACGGGTTTAATCACCAGGTCTCATCCTTGACATTTTTAGGTTTCGCCCCTGAATATTTTTCTGTCGAGTCTCGTCCCCAACAAGTTTAGTCACCAGGTCTTGCCCCTGATATTTTTTGTTCGTTGAGTCTTGTCCCCAACGGGTTTATTTATCAGGTCTCGTCCCCGATATCTGCTGATTGGGTCTTGTCCCCAACGGGTTTAATTTACCAGGTCTTGCTCCTGATATTTTGTTTGTTGAGTCTCGTCCCTAATGGATTTAATTACCAGGTCTCTTCCCTAACACTTTAGTTGCGTCTCGTTCCCAATGGGTTTGATCACCAGGCCTCGTCATTGATGCTTTTTTTTGTTTGTTGAGTCTCGTCCCCAATGGATTTAATTACCAGGTCTCGTTCCTGACACTTTTGTGTTGAGTCTCGTCCCCAACGGGTTTAATTACCAGGTCTCGTCCCTGATATTTCTTTGTTGAGTCTCGTCCCCAACGGAGGGTGGTTCTTTCCTGTGTTTGACCTTTTTTTATTATTTGTCTCATTTTTGATTTATTTCTGCCACTTTCCGTCGATGGATATCTTAAGATCCTTTGTCACTAGATTTTAGATTGTCGTGAGCGTTATTGCCCGAATTGATCTTCTTTATGCTTTAAAAGGGTATTTTTATTCGTGGCTACACCTATTAGGGCTGAGAAGGACACGTTTTGACCTTGTGTGCAACAAAATAGGAGGGGTGGGACCTACTGGGCTTGGCCGCAGGTGTACCTGCGGCTGGCCGCAGTGAGTATAATCCAGCCGCGCGATCATTTGCCTTCATTCTTCTTGTGCTTTCTTGTTTCTTCTTTTTAGATTCTTTAGCTTTTTCACGCATATTTCTACACATTCTGCTTCGTGGGATCTGATTCTTCTATTTCGGACTCCGTACGTTCGTTTGCTCACAGGTAGCATTTTCAAATCATTCTTACTCGCTTTTGATTTCGTTTCGCTATCTTATGGGCATTAGTCAATTAAAATGCAATGTATGTTTTAATGACTTGATAAAAATATTCTGACTCGATGCATGCATATATTTTAATATCTGAACCCGTGGATGTAAGAATTTTAATAACATGAGATCATTTTTTTGTCGCACTTTTCAGATAAAATTGTATGTTCAAATGCGAGTCGGTTTCTAATGCGCATTTCCTATCTTTGCAACATTTTTGTCGTTATCATTCGGTCTCGCTTGATTGAAATTGAAATTTTAAACTGTGGGAAGTCGTATGCCATATCTAATTCTTGTGTTGTGCCTTGGAGACCTATAAGATGGCCATGCATGCATGCTTGTGCTGGTGGTTAGTCTATATTTTAGGGGAGGTTTTGCCAAAAAATTTTCTAGGAGCTAAATGAATGACTAGGTTGGTAGGAATTAAAACACAAGATTCTCCCTAATGCTCGTGCAGAACCTGCATGATGCTATATTCAAATGCATTTGACTTTCAATATAAAATATAAGCAATGCGTACCTTGTGTTGAGAGAGTTGATCTTTGTTTAGTTATGGATCCGGGTAGTTCTTCGTCACATCGGGCTTCCTCGGGGGTTCGCTGTTATAGGGCGTCTATTGCACCATCTCCTCGTGTTTCTAGACAGCCTCGATGTTTGACGGAGGCTTGAGTTCGTCTGATTGCCATGGATTGAGCCGGCGATTCTGCTGTGGAGGAGGATCTTCTAGGTGTTGATGAGGCTGCCCTGCCTGTGCGTGGTCACTCACTTCCTAGAGCTCGTGTGACCATTCCAGATCTTTTGGGATGATCTAAGTAGTTATCCGTCGGCGTACCTGTGCGTTAATGATGTATATTTACGAAGCATTTGAGTCATTTCGGTCTCCTGTTGTATCTGTCTTGAAATTTCGGTATTGCAGGTCCCGGAGGAGACAACCTCGAGATAACTGATTTAGTGTTTATTCCCTCTATGAGACCCTCAATGATCATCACAGAGCTCGAGTACATTCTTGGGGTTTCGAGCATTTCTTCACTATAGCACCCCGACGCTGCCCCTGGGGTTACCTTCGCGCTTTATCGGAGAGGTGGTTCCACCATACTCAGTCTCTTCATTTATTGGATTATGAGGTGATGACACCCTGGGACTGGCGATACATTATCGGCATAGAGTTTTCCGGCCGTCGGGTTGCCCTTGAGCCCACTATCTCTCCTACCGCCGTTCGTACATTGCTGGGGCTCTCTCCTCCTAACGGGGTCTTTCAGGCCCGTAGCATCCGTTCTGGAGCCTTGGCAGTTAACGCTATTAGAGGAGCTTTATCTTAGCCGTTCCTTGAGGATCTTATCCAACATGATTGGCTTCTCCGTCATCTCTTCTTGATCATTATGAGGGGTTGTTTCCTAGAGAACAACTCCTCTACCATTCATTTCAGCATGTGGGCGCCATTCGAGATGTAGATCGTATCAGGGAGTATAACTGGGGATCGTTTTCTTTTTACCTACTTCCTCCAGGGCATGCGCCTCCGCTCAGAGGGACAAACTAATGCTTGGTTGGGCTTCTTCCCTTTTCTCTTAGTAAGCATCCCTCCCTTTTTGATTTTAGTGTATTCGCTTTTGTCATTTTGATTAATGCAGTTGTTGTCGTTCTTTTTCAGTTTTGGGCTTATGAGAGATTCTCTGTCTTCGCCCAGTCACTACTTTGGGTTTGGATACATATCCTCGGGGTCGCCGATGGCCCCAGACTACCATGGAGGAGGTCCCAGTTTCTGACAGTTTTACCCACTGTCAACTTCAGATTGAGCTGCTTACTGCCGCTGACGTGATTTGGGTCCCGTACAATTTCGAGCATCTGGCCATGGGTTTTGAGGGTGGCTTCCCAACTGGACCAGAGTTTGCATTGTCCACTCGTCGTGTTCTCTTGTTGACCTTTGGAGGCTAAGAGCTTTATCTTGGGGAGCGGGCATTCCGATGTGTTTCAAGGAAGATCCGTATCCCTTTCCACCCTCCTCCCCAGAGAACATGGCCTGTTGATGCCCAGATCATGGAGATTGCTCTTGATGGCATAGATGGATTTCTATTGTCGGATGGTCCGAGCGGCTCAGAGGATTTTGGTATTTGGTGGAGACCTCAGACTATCGGTGCTCAGACCCGGGCTACATATTTCCTAGGGGATCTTGTGCTTGGATCGGTAGTGATGTATGACTGGATGGCCTGTATCCACGAGCCTACACATCAGTCCCAGATCGCCAGTCTGACTTACCAGGTAGATCAATTATGTTTTTTCATCCGCCAGCTGGGTAGGGATCCAACGGAGCCTTACACATGTGATCCTGCTGGCTTAGGCACTGGTTCATCGTCCGACCCCTATTCTGCTGATATTCCAGAGGGAGGGGTCCCGTCCTTTAACTGCCCTGATTTGAACTTTGACACAGATGCACCGAGCCAGGATGATCTAGCCTGAGTTGGTCGATTTGATGTTGATACTGCTTTTATAAATGATGTAGATTTTATTTAGCAGACTTGTATTTAGCTATTGGGCGCCTATGCCCCTTTTCCATGTACGTTTTATTTTTTCATTTTCATGTATTGTATAAAGGAAATGATGTAGATCTTTTATGTACAATTCGTAATTTTATGCATATGGATTACAGATGTTTTTATGCATGATTATTCATTTCATTTATCTTGATGTATGCTTATTATATGAAATGCATAAAATTAACCCCTATGTAGTCTTTTGATACTGATTTTACAGATAACTTCCTCTTTGATTACTTGCTTGGATCACTACTCCACTGGTAGTATAGCCTCTAGGTTGAGGCACTAGTTCGATGATTTGCATACTGAGGATCGGTCGACAGTCGATAGGCTTTTGGGGCACTCAATGTCGTTTCTTTCATTCTAGGTGCCGGAGGGATTTGTTGAGGCTATGATATCCCACTGCGTTCCAGATCGCCATGTATTTCGATTCGGATCCTTAGAGTTTACACCGACTCTTGAGGAGTATGCCCATTTCACCGACTTACCCCTGGTGGGCCCTTGCGCACGGATTCAGGTAGGTCATATGTGGCGCCAATTTATGACTGCTACTGGCTCGAGGCGAGCAGTGGCGTTATTTGAGATTACCATAGGTCATGTGGTGTCGTTGGACTTTTTGATTGATAGATTTGGTTCTTCGGAGGGCTTTTGCAGCTTACAGGGAGGACTTCGCCATATCCGAGGAGAGATGGAGGTTTGTACGAGCAGACAGTCTGATGATGTGTATTGTCTCGTTTTTGTATATGCCGATTTACGGGGACCACATGGATATCAGGGTTGTGATGGTAGTGAGGGCCCTTCGAGAGGGTAAGAATATTTTGTCCTTGATTTTAGTTGAGACCTTCATATCCGCTATCTATTGCCGTACTTTTGGGGACTGGGAGTTTCGCGGTTCTTCGTTCTTGCTGTATGTCTGGTTTATGACCCATCTGAGGTCGATTGGCAGCTATCGTCGACTTTGTTTCTGCTTTGGTCACTGTATCGTCATGCACTATTCTTTTCGCCCCTCCTATTGTGTGGATTCGACATCTTAGATGACTTTCCTTAGTCCATTGAGGAGCTGTTCTCGATATTGATTACTCCGGGTATTGCTCGCATTTCAGTGTCATCACCCATGTGCCTGACTTTGATTTCACTCCCTTAGCTGGACTGAGAGGTGTTACTATTTACCATCTGTTAGCAGTGATGCGTCAGTTTGATCAGATGCAGGATCTTTATTCTTTTGACAGTGCTAATGAGTATCGGTTTTTTATTTCGTCATCCACTGAGGCGGATTTAGCCAGAGTGTATGGATTCTGGGCTCATCGTGTGATGACAGAGTTTCGTGATAGTCGTCTAGGTCAGACACCTGAGTATTTGACTTGGTTGGAGGTTGATTTATCACCAGATATTGCTGATATTGATGGTAGTTTATCCGAGGAGCCTGTGGAAGATGTTCATGTCGAGCCTTCCGAGGATGAGTTGTTTGCTGACTTGACGGTGGCATTAGCTGGAGATGCACCCCTTTCCTCTGGATCTATGGATACATCGCGGACAATATTAGAGAGTCGCATTCATAGTCTTACATTTGAGCGAGACCAGGCTCGTGCACTGATGACGACTGCAGTAGCTGGTAGAGACGCTGCCTATGCTGAGAGAGATGCTACTTTAGTTGCTAGAGATTCGGCCTCCTCTGAGAGGGATGCTTATCGTGATTATGCAGAGGATGTGACACCCCCAAATCCAGGTACTTAATTCCCACTGATTTGGTGTTCACTATAACATTCATTCATAACTAACTACCCAATAAAATGACAATTGAATAAACTTAATGAAACATCTTCCCAAAATTGGGTTACATCATCAAACTCTTAAACAATCAAATCCCAGGTTATCTTAACCTTAATACATCAATGCAGAATAAAACTTAATTTGAAACAAGTCTTGTTACATAGGACATCAACTAGACAACAAGTCTTAAGCTACTTCTGCAACTTGCCCTTTCCTTTACTCGTGGACGGCTCGTCCTGCTTTTCTGGCTTAGCTGCAATGTTTAGTGCAAGAGTGAGCAAACAATTGCCCACAAGAATGATAATAACAACATTCAAATAAAATAGAGTTCAACTGAGGTATAATAATTTTCTGTATTCAATCAACAAGGAATCAAGATTTGAAAGCTCGTTTGAAAGTTTAAATCAAGAACAATAGATTTCTAGATTTAGAGTTATATCTGAGGGTCACAAGACCTCGAACTATGTCCTAGGTTATCAAGTATTTCTACCGAAACCTTTAACAGTCTTATAGACTATGGACCATCCATCTCGTACTCAGGGGGATCAGCCCTTTGTACAATGTATTGTGCACAAACATTTTAACGTTGTCGCGTAAGTAATCCCCTATATTAAGGTTGTTCATCTCAGTTTATCGTCTGAATCCGTACCAAAAGGAACTTGGCTTGGAACAAGTATAGAAAATATTCTAAGTCTTTGAAATCGAGCCTCATCAACTAAGGACTAGCTGAATCAATAAGGGTTTGCTAGTCTAATTCATCAAATAAGTTTGCTCAATAGAAACTATACTCGAAATTTGAATAACAAACAATGATTGGAATAAAGCTTAAGTACGTAACATGATAGCAACCTTGCTTGAATATCGATAAGCTATCGATAAGTTTGCTCAATAGAAACTATACTCGATATTCAAGCAAGGTTGCTATCATGTTACGTACTTAAGCTTTATTCCAATCATTGTTTGTTATTCAAATTTCGAGTATAGTTTCTATTGAGCAAACTTATTTGATGAATTAGACTAGCAAACCCTTATTGATTCAGCTAGTCCTTAGTTGATGAGCGATTTCAAAGACTTAAATAGTTTTTATACTTGTTCCAAGCCAAGTTCCTTTTGGTACGGATTTAGACGATAAACTGAGATAAACAACCCTAATATAGGGGATTACTTACGCGACAGCGTTAAAATGTTTGTGCACAATATATTGTACAAAGGGCTGATCCCCCTGAGTACGAAATGGATGGTCCATAGTCTATAAGACTGTTAAAAGTTTCGGTAGAAATACTTGATAACCTAGGACATAGTTCGAGGTCTTGTGACCCTCAGATATAACTCTAAATCTGGAAATCTATTGTTCTTGATTTAAACTTTCAAACGAGCTTTCAAATCTTGATTCCTTATTGATTGAATACAGAAAATTGTTATACCTCAGTTGAACTCTATTTTATTTGAATGTTGTTATTATCATTCTTGTGGGCAATTGTTTGCTCACTCTTGCACTAAACATTGCAGCTAAGCCAGAAAAGCAGGACGAGCCGTCCACGAGTAAAGGAAAGGGCAAGTTGTAGAAGTAGCTTAAGACTTGTTGTCTAGTTGATGTCTTATGTAACAAGACTTGTTTCAAATTAAGTTTTATTCCGCATTGATGTATTAAGGTTAAGATAACATGGGATTTGATTGTTTAAGAGTTTGGTGATGTAACCCAATTTTGGGAAGATGTTTCATTAAGTTTATTCAATTGTCATTTTACTGGGTAGTTAGTTATGAATGAATGTTATAGCGAACACCAAATCAGTGGGAATTAAGTACCTGGATTTGGGGGTGTCACAGGTTGGTATCAGAGCTGATAGGTTATGAACCTTTATGTGGGGAAAACCTTAGGGTAGTAGCCTTTTAAAGGATAGAGAATATAGTGGAGATAAACTCTTATCGAGTTCTAAGGAATGAATTACGGAAATTCATGAAAGATAATAAATGATTATGAGTTATGTGCTTATTTGTTAACAAATTTATGTGCTCCCGAGTATTATCGATTAGTAATTAAAACTTAAAATTTTGTTGTCAGGATGACTAATAGAGGAGAGCCCAGCCAGGCTAGGGAGGAGGAGCCCCGAGATATTCACGTAGTTCGTGAGCAGTTAGTGCAGAGGGAGCCATCCCCATTGATTACAGTTATAGGTCACGAGTATGAGCCTGAGACTGATCCTGAGGAGGGTCCGGAGGAGGTTGAGGAGGAGGAGGAAGACCATGAGGGGATATCACTATCTTCCTTAGGTGTTCAGATGTATGAGCAGGTGTATGATCGCAACATTGAGTTGCAAGATAGAGTGGAGGAGTTAGAGAGGCAGCTGGCTGAGCGACAGACTGTCTTGGAGCAGAAGAACAGTGAGATTGAGGAGCTAGACATACGTCTTGGGGACGTGGAGTGGAAGTTGGTTCATGTTGAGAGCGAAAAGGAGGAGTTAGGAGAGCAGGTTGTGGAACGTCAAGTCGCTCTAGAGCAGAAGGATGCTGAGATCCAAGACCTTTCATCACGTCTTGCAGAGGTTGAGCAGAGGCTAGCACAGTCTGAGTATCGACGAGGGCAGTTGATAGCCAGGAATGAAATTGTACGAGATGAGTTGAAAGAGGAGTCAGCTAAGCGGGCGAGAGCTGAGACTGCTTGGTTGAGGGAGGCTAACCGCGCAGATCGTGTTGAATGTGAGGTGCGGTCAAAGAAGGCCAAGATTGATGAGATAGAGTATATTTTTCATACCACGGTAGATAGAGCTCAAGATCGAGTTCATTGTCATCCAGATATGGTGGATCGAAGGATGGTGACTCGTATTATAGAGCAGGAACGCAAGGAAGCTGTGCGCCGTGGGATGTCATCGTAGATAATGATTAGATATGTTATTATGAAATCTATGATGAGTTAATAAGTTGTAAATCCCAGTTTATATAATGGGATAGAATAATGATGTAATCCTGGAACTTTGTGATTTCAGGATAGATGATGTAAATAACTACGATGTTATCTTTATTATGTTTTGAAGCAGTAATGAATAAAAGTGCGAAAGTTTATCAGATGTGCTATGTGTTAAATGTTGTTTATAAATGTTTAAGTTAAGACTTAAATGTTTAAGTAATTGAGCAATAATCTAATAACGCGAATTTTTAACATTAAATGCCGCCAAGAAGACAAACCCGTCAACAGACCCCTGAGGGATCTACCAACACCAACGAAGAAGCTAACGCTAATCTGATGCAACAGCTGGTGAATCTGCTAACAGGAGCATTTGCGAATCAACCCCAAGCTCAGGCCACGACTTTTAAAGACTTCAAGCCTGTCGGACCTCCGGAATATCACGGCTCTATGAATCCAATTGAAGCCCAAACTTGGGTCATGGAGATGGAGAAGGTGTTTGATGTCGCTAGGGTCAATGAGGACCAAAAGACGGCATTTGCAACCTTTATGTTGAAATCAGAAGCTAGCTACTGGTGGCAAGTAAATAAGACTCGAGGTGGGCAAGGGGTAATACCGTGGGAACGATTTAAGGAGATGTTTTTCGAGACCTACTTCCCAACAAGTGCTCAGAATCAGATGGAGGTGCAGTTTCTAGAGTTGAAGCAAGGTACAATGACGGTGCCTGAGTATGCTGCAAAATTCAACGAGTTGGCGAGGTTTGCGCCATACCAAGTCAACACGGATGAGCGAAAGGCTAGGAGGTTTGAGCAGGGACTGAAGCCCTGGCTGTATAGCCGAGTTTCAATGTTCCAACTGAACTCATTTGCGGCAGTTTTGGAAAAGGCAATTATCGCTGAAGGAGGCAGTGATGCTCTGTCCAAATATAATCAGGAGCAGAGAAAGAAGAAGAATGAAAGTGAAAATAAGGCAAGTGGTAGCCATGGAGGCAGCGGTCAGAAGAGGAAGTGGAGTGATAATAACTCTGCGGGAAGTCAGCAGAGTAATCAGAAAAAGAAGATAGAGGCATGCAGTAACTGCGGAAAGAACCATGTGGGTGTTTGTTTGAAGGGTAAGAGGGTATGTTTTAACTGCGGTCAGGAGGGTCATATTGCACCGAATTGCCCTAATCCGAAGAAGGGCGCATGTTTCATCTGCGGGTCGAAGGATCATTTTGCCCGAGACTGCCCTAGGAAAGCAACTACAGGTGGAGCCAGTGCACGAAAAGGAAACAGCAGTGGAGGTAATCTGACTATCACAAGACCGGCACAACCCAATCGACCTACTGCTCGAACATTCAACATGACGGTGCAGGATGCTGTGCAGTCAAAGGATGTAGTGTCAGGTATCATTCCAGTCAATAATGTTAATGCTTATGTATTGTTTGACTCGGGTGGTACTTGCTCATTTATATCCGATGATTTTGCTAAGAAATTATAGGTACCTCAGGAAGAATTAGATTACCCCATGAGTATAGAAATTGCAAATAGGGAATTGATTCATGTTAGGTTTGTCTACAAGAACTGTCAAATAGATATTAATGGTCATGTGATGACAGTAAACTTAATCCCAATTCGTCTTAGGGAGTTTGACGTTATTTTGGGTATGGATTGGTTGTTCAACCATGGGGCAGTTATTGACTATCAAAAGAAGTGTGTAAATTTTAAGACTCCGTCGAAGGTAGTATTTTATGGCAGCAAGTCGCCTAGACAAATGAGTTGTCTGACGATGATGCAGGCCAGAAAGATGTTGAGACAAGGATGTGTAGGATATCTAGCCTACATAGTCGATACCCGAAAGGTGAGTGCGAAGCTGGAGGAGATACCGGTAGTTAGGAATTTTGCGGACGTGTTTCCTGATAATTTGCCAGGATTACCGCCAGATAGGGAAATCGAGTTTGTAATTGATTTAGCACCGGGTACAACCCCTATATCAAAAGCCCCAATATAGAATGGCTTCGATAGAAATGAAGGAGTTGATGGTGCAATTACAAGAGTTGCTGGATAAAAAGTATATCCAATCGAGCGTTTCGCCGTGGGGAGCGCCGGTGTTATTCGTCAAGAAGAAGGACGGATCAATGCGTCTTTGCATTGATTATAGAGAGTTGAATAAGGTCACGATTAAAAACAAGTATCCGTTGCCAAGGATCGATGACCTGTTTGATCAACTGAAGGGAGCAAAATATTTTTCAAAGATAGATCTGCGAAGTGGATACCATCAGTTGAAGGTGAGAAAGGAAGACATACCAAAGACGACATTTCGAACTAGATATGGTCACTATGAGTTTTTAGTTATGTCATTTGGTTTAATGAATGCGCCTGCAGCATTCATGGATTTAATGAATAGGGTGTTCAAACCATTTCTGGATAAGTTTGTGGTGGTATTCATAGACGATATTTTGGTTTACTCCAAAACTCAAGAAGAACACGAGGAGCATTTAAGGGTGACATTGGAGGCGTTAAGGAAAGAGAAGTTGTATGCAAAATTTTCAAAGTGCAAATTTTGGTTGGAACGTGTTCAATTCCTTGGGCATGTTATCGATAAAGACGGGATTTCAGTGGATCAAGCGAAAGTCGAGGCTGTAATGAACTGGGATCAGCCGAAAACACCGTCAGAAGTGAGGAGTTTCCTAGGTTTGGCAGGATACTACAGACATTTTATTCAAGATTTCTCCAGGATCGCCACTCCGTTAACGAATTTAACAAGAAAATCAGTGAAGTTTGTTTGGACGGAGAAGTGCGAAGAGAGTTTCCAAGAACTAAAGAAGAGACTAAGTTCGGCACATGTGTTGTCTTTGCCAGATGATACAGGAAATTTTGTGGTGTATAGCGACGCATCGTATAAAGGACTTGGTTGTGTGTTGATGCAGAATGGTAAGGTTATTGCATATGCATCGCGCCAACTAAAAGACTATGAAAAAGGGTATCTGACCCATGATTTGGAGTTAGCAGCCGTGGTGTTTGCTCTGAAAATCTGGAGGCACTATCTCTATGGGGAGAAGTGTGAAATATATACAGACCATAAAAGTCTGAAGTATATTTTTACACAGAAGGATTTGAATATGCGGCAGAGGAGATGGATAGAATTGATCAAAGACTATGATTGTGAAATTCTATACCATCTGGGAAAGGCTAATGTGGTTGCCGACGCTTTGAGTAGAAAAGGTCGGGAGAACTATTTTTGTTAACTGATCAGGAGAAGCTCATAGCAGAAATGGCTAAATTGGAGTTAGAGGTGAAGGGTCTGGCAGAGCCTAATGGAAAATTGTTCCAAATGGAAACTCAACCAACTCTGGTGGACAAAGTCAAGGAAGTGCAACTCAAGGATGAGGAGTGTATTAATATATGCAAAAGAGTGCTTGAGGGAGACGAGCTTAAATACAAGATCGATACCGAAGGGTTGCTGAGATTTGAAGGCAGAATCTGGGTACCGTCAGTATTGGCAATCAGAGAGGAGATTTTGAACGAACCTCATAGTTCAAGATTTTCGATTTATCCGGGAAGTACAAAGATGTACCAGGATCTTCGCCAACATTTCTGGTGGCCAAATATGAAAAGGAAAGTGGCTGAGTGTGTTGCGAAGTGTCTCACTTGTCAGAGAGTTAAAGCGGAGCATCAACGACCAAGTGGTTTGTTACAACCCTTAGAGATACCAGAATGGAAGTGGGAGCATATTACAATGGACTTTGTGGTAGGGCTTCTAACTACTCAGAAGGGTTATGACGCAATATGGGTCATAGTTGACAGATTGACGAAATCAGCGCATTTCTTGCCGATCAAAATCAGATTTACTTTGGATCAGCTGGCGAAATTATACGTCAAGGAAATTATTTCGAGGCACGGTGTTCCAGTGTCAATTGTGTCGGACAGAGATCCACGTTTCACATCAAAATTTTGGAGGAGTCTGCAAGCTTGTTTGGGGACACAGTTGAGAATGAGTACAGCCTACCATCCTCAAACCGATGGCCAGAGCGAAAGAACAATTCAAATGTTGGAGGATATGCTTCGAGCGTGCGTTATGGATTTTAAAGGCAACTGGGATGATCATTTACCTCTGGTCGAGTTTGCCTATAACAATAGTCATCACGCGAGTATTGGAATTCCACCATACGAAGCATTGTACGGAAGGAAGTGCAGAACTCCGTTATGTTGGGACGAGGTTGGTGAACGTCGCCTATTGGGACCCGAGCTGGTACAACAAACTGCTGAAATTGTCAAGGTGATAAGAGCCAGATTATTAGCTGCTCAAGACAGGCAAAAGAAATATGCGGATCAACATCGTCAAGATCGTGCATTTGACGTCGGGAGTTTTGTGTTCCTCAAAGTATCCCCCTGGAAAGGCAAAATCAGATTTGGTAAAAAGGGTAAACTCAGTCCACGATTTATTGGACCCTTCGAAGTGCTCAAACGAGTAGGCGAGGTATCTTATGAGGTAGCTTTACCTCCCGAGTTAGATCACATTCATAATATCTTCCCTATATCGGTGCTACGACCATATAAGTCTGATTATAAACATGTAATCGAATATGAACCAATACAGTTTGAGAAAGATTTATCCTATGAAGAGATAACTATACAGATAGTGGACAGGAAAGAGCAGGTTCTCAGAAATAAAGTGATACCTTCTGTTAAGGTAATCTGGAGGAACCACGGTGCTGAAGAAGCAACGTGGGAACTCGAAGAGCAAATGATGCAAAATTTTCCTCAATTATTTGTTTAATCTTTATATTGCGATTCTGGGGACAGAATCTTTGTAAGGAGGGGAGAATGTAACGGACGATTTAATTGCGTTGTGATTCTGGGGACAAAATCCTTTTAAGGAGGGAAAGATGTAACGAATACAATTTTTGTGATTGAATAAAAATATTTATTGGATTATATAAATATTTTTATTAATTTATTGAGCTAAATAAATAATTTATTAAGTTTTTGTGAAATGGGTATATGTTAAGTTCTATACTTGTTCCAAGCCAAGTTCCTTTTGGTACGGATTCAGACGATAAACTGAGATGAACAACCCTAATATAGGGGATTACTTACGCGATAACGTTAAAATATTTGTGCACAATACATTGTACAAAGGGCTGATCCCCCTGAGTACGAGATGGATGGTCCATAGTCTATAAGACTGATAAAGGTTTTGGTAGAAATACTTGATAACCTAGGACATAGTTCGAGGTCTTGTGACCCTCAGATATAACTCTAAATCTGGAAATCTATTGTTCTTGATTTAAACTTTCAAACGAGCTTTCAAATCTTGATTCCTTGTTGATTGAATACAGAAAATTGTTATACCTCAGTTGAACTCTATTTTATTTGAATGTTGTTATTATCATTCTTGTGGGCAATTGTTTGCTCACTCGTGCACTAAACATTGCAGCTAAGCCAGAAAAGCAGGACGAGCCATCCACGAGTAAAGGAAAGGGCAAGTTGCAGAAGTAGCTTAAGACTTGTTGTCTAGTTGATGTCCTATGTAACAAGACTTGTTTCAAATTAAGTTTTATTCCGCATTGATGTATTAAGGTTAAGATAACCTGGGATTTGATTGTTTAAGAGTTTGGTGATGTAACCCAATTTTGGGAAGATGTTTCATTAAGTTTATTCAATTGTCATTTTATTGGGTAGTTAGTTATGAATTAATGTTATAGTGAACACCAAATCAGTGGGAATTAAGTACTTGGATTTGGGGGTGTCACAAATAGTGCATAAGGTTTAGAAACTTGCCTGATGCGCTGCTACAATATTACAAGACATGCTCCTCAATATCCTACACATGTAAATACATATTCGTATAACAATTAATCACATAAAGACTAGGTTTAAAACAGATATAGCATCATTAAAACACATTGATTGCCACTACGACTACCCAGTCGGGGGTCTCGCTCCCCGGTGAGCTGGCGGGGGTCTAAGGGGGCAGCGCCCCTTGGAAGCCAAACCTAAGTTGCAACCAGGTTACTCAATTTATGCCTAAGACAACACCACTTTGGTTGACATTTGAAATACAATTAAGCATTTAAGGCTTAACAAGGTATAAATAAATAACTTGTTTAATCATTTAGGATAAAATATAAATGTTGGACCCGCTGAAAAGAAGTCATTAGGTCCGACCTGACCCGATCCGGTATGACTAACCCGACCCAGGCCGGACATGGCACTGGTGCTGCAGCGCCAAGCCTTAGAACTGGACTTCACGCTGCGGCGTGAGTCCCGTGTTTTTCCATCACGCTGCGGCGTGAAGCTTAGTACTTGGGCTCGTCGTGCGGCGCGAGTCCCATCCTTTTCCATGGCAGCTTGAAGCTCAGTAATTGAGAGCGACGTTGCAGCGTGAGTCCCTGCTGCTTTCTCCATCTTCCCCTCGCTGCGGCGTGAGCTGTAGGGCTCATGAATGACGTTATGGCATCATTCATCAGTAGCCGGATTCTGGGTTTAATCCCAGTTCGCAGTTCCGACCTCCGGTCACTCCAACCTCCATTACTCCTTCAATACACAAGAAAATTGGTCCATTTCGGACTCTATGGACTCGTAATTCATGGGGCTACAACATATCAAAAATGCAGTAGCACCCATAAACGTTAACGCGACCAATTTTTGAGCCAAAGCACAAAATGAAAACTCTGTTTTCGTGTTCTTGGTGTTCTTCACCAAAAATCAATACTAAATCTTTGTTTTAACTCCTTTTAACTCCATTCCAACTGGGTTATGAAGATAACCCATGGAACTATAATATTACTACAACAATTAAGCCAAACAATTACACAATCAAGGCTTTACAGTCCTCTAAATCGTCCGAATAGTCATTTTATCCAAAAAGTCCTAAGTTTCATCCTTTAAGCCAAGGTTCAGATCATTCATTGATTTTGTTCCACTTTGAGGTTATTAATAGCTTACAAGAACACTTAAAACTCGAAAATTCCATAAAAACCAAAGGGAATGGATGTTTGGTCGATTGGTTACCTTGTAAATCCTTTTTAGGTGCTAAGAAAATTGCTAGGCTTTGCTTTGAGTCCTTAATTCTCGCCTGGCTCCTCTTCTTCCTCCACCCGTGCGCTTCCGCTTCTTCTCCCCTGTTCTTCTTCTTCTTTGTTCTTCTTCGTCTTTCTACTGAACTCTTCCTCTCTCTCTCTCTCTCAACTGAACTTAGACATGGAAAAGGAGAAGTGTGGAATGGATTGGGTGAAGTGGAGGGGCTTCGGGAGGAATGAGCTTGGTTGCTCAATGCAATTTGTCTCTCACAAATTAGGCTTGCCCGACCACTCTACTTTTCCTTGCATTTGATTGGTCTAAAAATGGTGGGTTGGTTCCCTCTTGGAGTAACAAGCCAAAATAAATATCCAAATACACAAAAATATATCCGAAAACTCCCACTTTTGTACCCAATTTGCTCAATAAGAGATCCATAATTAAAATGGGTATTACCATAAATATTGGGATGGGTAAAAATAATTATTATGAGATTTATCCATTTATTCGGAACACCCATATAATACATTTCGGATACGGATAAAATCACATATCAGCTCGAATAAAATTTTCGACGCTTGGAAAAATTATTATTTCGCTCGCACGTATTAATGAAATTTATTAAAATCGAAAAAGACACAAAAATATTATTGCTTGAATAGTGCCTCGGGAAACGTGCCCCATGAATAGTGATTTTGCGACGCTACGCGAAATCAATTATTCACTTAAACAAAACTATAACACATAAAATTTCATGCATTCACATAATCCAAGTTGTCACACAGCCTTTAAACATGCAACACAAAAATAATATTAATAAAATATAATATATCCATTAATATTCAAAAATTCGAATTACAAGGTAAACCCAGAATTCCTGATCGTTACATCCTCCCCCTTATAAGAATTTTATCCCTAGAATTACAATCTAGGTACTGAAAACTTAACATGGGTTCACTCAAAAAGATGCGGATAATTCTTCCTCATCTTCTCTTCTAGCTCCAACGTGGCTTCTTCAGCTGCGTGGTTCCTCCAAAGTACTTTGACCGAATGGATAACCTTATTTCTTAACGTTTGCTACTTCCTATCTAATATCTGGACATGAATCTCTTCATATGACGAGTCTTGCTCAACTTGAATCGGTCCATAAGATATCACATACTTGTAGTCGGGTTTATATGGCCGCAACACGGAGACGTGAAACATATTGTGAATGTGCTCAAGTTTAGGAGGTAAAGCTACCTCGTACGCCACTTCACCTATCCTCTTTAAAACTTCAAAAGGTCCTACAAACCTGGGACTCAATTTCCCCTTCTTTCTAAATCTAATCTTCCCCTTCCAAGGAGGTACCTTCAAAAACACAAAGTTGCCAACTTCAAAGTCTCGCTTCTGACGATGCAAATCAGCGTATTTCTTTTGTCGATCCTGAGCCGCTACTAATCGAGCTCTTATCACTTTGACGACATCCACGGTCTGTTGTACCAATTCAGGTTCCAACAGTCTTCGTTCACCGACTTCGTCTCAACACAAAGGTGTTCAGCACTTCCTTCCGTATAATGCTTCATATGGAGGCATGCCAATACTCGCATGATAACTGTTATTATAGGCAAACTCCACCAGTGGTAGGTGGTCATCCCAGTTGCCCTTAAAATCCATCACACATGCTCTAAGCATGTCTTCAAGTGTCTGAATCGTTCGTTCGCTTTGCCCATTCATTTGAGGATGATACGCCATACTCAACCTCAACTGAGTTCCCAATCTTTCTTGTAAGTTCTTCCAGAAATTCGACGTGAAACACAGATCTCTGTCAGATACAATAGACACCGGCACTCCATGTCGTGACACAATATCTTTCACATATAACTTTGCTAGTTGCTCCAGATTGTACCTTATCTTGATCGGTAAAAAATGTGCAGATTTAGTTAGACGATCCACGATCACCCAGATCGCGTCGTAACCCTTCTGAGTTGGTGGAAGCCCCGTCACAAAATCCATCGTGATATGCTCCCACTTCCATTCCGGAATCTCCAGCGGTTGTAGCAGTCCACCCGGTTTTTGATGTTCTGCTTTCACCCTCTGACATGTCAAACACCGTCCAACACACTCCGCGACCTCCCTCTTCATGATCGGCCACCAGAAGTGCTGACGCAAATCCTGATACATCTTGGTACTACCAGGGTGTATCGAATACTTTGAAGAATGAGCTTCTTGTAGAATCTCTTCCCTCAACTCCGGAACCATCGGTACCCAGATCCTCCCTTCAAGCCTTAGCAATCCCGTGCTATCAGACTTGTACTTTAATTCCTTTCTTTCTGAGATTCGCTTCTTTATGGCAACACATTCATCATCCTTTTCTTGAGCCTCTTTTATCTTATCTAATAAATCGGACTCACCTCCACTGCGACCAGTTCCTCATCTGCATTTGTCGGATACTTGACTTCCAACTCCAGTTTTTTCATATCCTTGATCAGTTCTTCTTGAGCTGTTAGCATCATTAAGTTATCTCTGCCCTTCCTAGTTAGAGCATCAGCTACTACATTGGCCTTACCGGGATGGTATAGAATCTCGCAATCGTAGTCCTTGATCAACTCCAACCATCGCCTCTGCCTCATGTTTAGTTCCTTCTGAGTTAAGATATACTTCAAACTCTTGTGATCTATGTATATCTCACACTTCTCCCCATACAGATAGTGCCTCCAAATCTTCAGAACAAACACCACTGCCGCTAGTTCCAGGTCATGAGTCGGATACCCCTTCTCATAGTCCTTCAGCTGCCGTGACGCATACGCAATGACCTTCCCATGCTGCATCAATACGCACCCAAGGCCTTTGTGTGACGCATCACTGTACACCACAAATCCCCCTGCATTATCTAGCAGTGATAACACAGGTGCTTCACTAAGTTTCTTCTTCAACTCCAAGAAACTCTCTTCGCACTTATCCGTCCATACAAACTTCACAGTCTTCCTCGTCAAATTTGTCAACGACGTCACTATCTTCGAAAAATTCTGAATAAATCTCCGATAGTAACCCGCTAGTCCCAAGAAACTTCGGACTTCTGTTAGCGCCTTCGGCTGTTCCCAGTTTATTACAGCTTCTACCTTCGCAGGATCTACTGATACACCATCCTTGTCAATTACGTGCCCCAAAAATTGCACCCTTTGTAGCCAAAATTCGCACTTGGAAAACTTTGCATATAGCTTCTCTTTTCTCAGCGTTTCTAAGGCTATCCTCAAATGCTCGACATGTTCCTCCTTCGTCTTTGAGTAGACTAGAATGTCATTTATGAAAATGACAATAAATTTATCTAGGTATTACTTGAACACTCTATTCATCATGTCCATAAATGCTACTGGCGCGTTCGTCAGCCCAAACGACATCACCAAGAACTCAAAATGTCCATATCGAGTTCTGAATGATGTCTTTGGAATATCCTCATGTCTCACCTTCAGTTGGTGATATCCCGTCCTCAAGTCAATCTTCGAAAAGTATTTTGCTCCCTTCAATTGATTGAACAAATCATCAATCCTGGGCAATGGGTACTTGTTCTTAATAGTGACTTTGTTCAACTCCCGATAGTCAATGCAAAGTCTAAGTGATCCGTCTTTCTTCTTTACAAACAGCACTAGTGCTCCCCATGGAGATACACTTGGACGAATATACCCTTTATCTAGCAGCTCCTGCAGTTGAACCATCAGTTCTTTCGTCTCCGTCGGTGCCATCTTGTATGGTGCCTTTGAGATCGATGCGGTTCCTGGTACCAAATCAATTACACACTTGACCTCTCTATCCACTGGTAAACCCGGTAACTCATCTGGGAAAACATCTAGAAATTCCCTTACAATAGGTATCTGACCCAGCTCACCCCCTACTCTTCGGGTATCAACTACGTGAGCCAGATAACCTATGTAACCCTTTCTAAGAAATTTCCTTGCTTGCATCATCGTCAGACAACAAGAGTGTCTAGGCGATTTACTACCATAGAATACAACTTTCGACTTATTCGGAGTCTTCAGGTGTATACACTTCTTCTTAGAATCAATCACAGCCCCGTGACTAGACAACCAATCCATCCCAAGAATTACATCAAATTCTCCTAGTCGTATCGGAATCAAATTCACGTTAAACTTAAACCCTCTCAATTCGGCGCAACCATTCCTATAAATGAAATCTACGGGGATAATTTCTTTATTAGCTACTTCCACATTCATAGGATTCTCTAGTTTCTCACGAGGTAAATCTAACCATTTAGCAAAATCTTCCGAAATAAATGAACAGATAGCACCCGAATCAAATAATACATATGCACTGATATTATTGATCGAAATAACACCTGACACCACGTCCTTTGACTCCACCGCATCCTGTATGGTCATGTTAAAAGTGCGTGCCGTTGGTCTGTTAGTTTGGCTAGCTGGCCCTCCAATGTTCATCCTGTTATTGTTGTTGTTGTTGTTGTTGTTGTTGTTGCTATTATTGTTGTTCCTTTTGCCACTTGTTGCATCCCCCTTCCTTTTTGGGCAATCCTTAATTTGATGATCTGGTGCTCCACATGAGAAGCATGCCGCTTTCTTTCCTTTTGGGCATTGAGGAGCAAAGTGCCCCTATTGCCCACAGTTGTAGGTAGTCCCTTTGCCCTTCAAACACTCCCCCGAGTGATTCTTTCTACAATTATTGCACTTATTACCCGTTTTAACCTCTCCTCCAGACTTGTTGCCACCGGAAGATTGGCTATCATTCCATTTCCTTTTATTCGGATTACTTCCCTTGCTGCTTCCTCCCTTGCTTCCTTCGTGACCCTTCTTTTTATCTTGATTGAACTTTGCTAGAGCCTCGTTACCTCCTTCGGCGATGATGGCCCTTTCCAATAATGTAGAAAATGTGTCAATCCTTAACACTGCCACCCTACTGTATACCCACGGTTTCAGGCCTAATACAAATCTCCTTGCCTTTCTGGCTTGAGTGTCTACCTGGTGAGGTGCAAATCTGGCCAACTCATTAAATTTAGTTGCGTACTTCACGACTGACATATTCCCTTGCTTCAGCTCCAGAAACTTCACCTCCATGTTCTGCTGCATACTCTCTGGGAAATAATTCTCGAAGAACAGCTCCTTGAAATATTCCCATGGTATCACACCATCTCCAGCACGTCCCTTGTTGGCCTTCCACCAATAGTTCGCTTCACCTTTCATCATAAAAGTAGCGAACCTATCTTCTGTGCTTCGGCCACCCTTTCCACCTCGAACATTTTTTCTATCTCTTCGATCCAGATTTGGGCTTCAATCGGGTCTAGTGTTCCCTTAAACTCGGGAGGTCCTACTAGTTTAAAATCCTTGAAGCTAGCTAAATGCTGCGCAGGTTGCCGCTCTGGCTGTTCTCCAACAGGTGGGGGTCTATTTCGCATGGCTTCTGCCAGCAACTCAGTAAACGCCCTCATTGGGTCTGGATGACCTTGAGTGTTATTAACCGATTCCTCAACCCTTTGGTTTCGTGGTTGTCTTCATGGAGGCATGATCTGATAAAAGAAAATCGTCGACTTTTACTACTAGATTTATGTCATATGCAAAAAGTCATTTAAGTCAACAATTAAAAGTAAAAGCATCTATCAAACACATTTGATTTAACTAAAACAACTGCATTTATAACCATATGTCACTGTTTTAATACAACCTGCCTCAACATGTGGCATACTTCTATAAACGCTTAAATGACACAGCCTGCCAACCACTAACTATCTCCTAAGGAACAAAATTGGGGAATAATAACCTTCCACCCCTTTAACAGGAACAAAATTGGGGTTCAACTACTATCCTATGCACGCTACAAGCACAGAGATTTACAACATAAGTATGTACCTATAATAACAGAAATGGGACCTACTGCAAACATAATGCTAAAAATAACATATCACCGCCTGCTGCGGCGAATTGCAACCCTGAGCTCCAGTCGAGTCAACTTGTCGACCACTCGGTGCCTAATCACGCGCCTACTGCTCCCCTCATCCCTGGGGTACTTCCTCACCGTGTCCCTCAGCCTGCCAATAGAAGTGGTCAAGCCTAAACGGAGGGAATCAATCTCTACAGTCAGGGCTGCCAACTGCTCTATAGCCTCATCTCGCTCCAGACGAGTAGTCTCCAGCAGATCCTCTACCCGCTGTATCAGTCCTACCAGCACCACATTCCTCTCTAAGAGGTCATAAACCATCACACCAAGCTGAACAGAAGCCCCACGCCGACCTTGAACCTCTGCCTCTAGCTCGACAATCCTCTGGTCCTTTTCTTGCAGCTTTTGGGTCAACTCAGCCTTTTGCCCCAAAGTCTAATACGCTAATGACCTGTATTGCTCCTCTCGGTCCTAGTGATCCTGGTTCTGATCCTCTAAGTGGGCTACTGAAAGTAGTATGCACACAACCCAATCATATTTGATATGATGTAGCATATACTTTGTAATCTTATTCATTTATTAATAAAAGAATTGATTTTCTTAAAGGCATTTTACTTTATCTACATTGTGTTGTTATATTAAATGTGATAAAACTATAGTTTTGAGCAATGCTTTTAGAATCATAATGGTGATAATGCTAATGAGATCTAAATTCCAGATAGCTCACAAACTAAAATTGTTCCTAATCGTTGGATTACTAAAAGGGGATTAGTGAATACGGACAGATTAGTACATACGTTGCTTGCTCTAAGGAACAGGATGATTGATCTCATAATCATTTGTGTGGAGACATTAAAGTAGGTATGTAGGTGTTTATTGGAGAATAAGTTCACTGAACGTGGCTTGCTAAGGAATACCTAATGGAGTTTTACTCGTCTGTCAATAGGAATTCCTCTAGTGATAGTAGTACAAGTGATCCTTGGACTTGAGATCATCATAGTATCTTGTGTATGATGAGTTATACTTTGACATGTCCCTTAAGACCTTTAGGGTATATCAAAGGGTATGATTGGGTATAATAAGTTATGCATGGAGATATGTGAATGATCAACAAAGAATCTACCACGTCTAGTAAAAGATGTGAAATGTCCTATGTGATTCGATAAATGACAACTCATTAGTCCTTGGCCAAGGCAGAATGAAATTAGAAAGGAATTTCTAATTTGCATTATTTAGAGTTGTGCATTTAGGAATCGAAATACATATAATTAAATAAAATAAGACTTGATAGTAAATCCATGTCTTATATTTAATTGGAACATTATATGGTAGAAGGATTGAATTGTATGGTAACTATTCACTGAAAGGTTCTTTTGTGATTAATGTTGAAATCTATATTATCTGGAAAGTCGTTGATCGCTAAGGGGCTTACCCTTATTGTAGAATAAATATTATTTATTTAAATGAATTAAATAGTTTAATTTATTTATTTAAATAAGATTAGAATTGTTCTAATTGATTTATTCACAACCGGTTTAATATGGAGAACCTAAAGGGTCACACCGCAAAAGAAAAATATTTATTTAAGAAGTAAATGACACAATTGTAATAATAAGTTAAGTGTATTTAATTTAATCTATGGAGATAGAATAAATTAAATAGCTTAATATTTATTATTTAATATTTTGGAAATATTAAGTATAAATTAATAAGAGGAGTCTTATTATTATTATTATTATTATTTAATTCCTAATAGGGATTGAGAATTAATTAATAGAAGTACTCTCTTATGAATTCCTAATTGGATTAGGCACATAATTAATTAAAGGAGTTTAATTATAATAGAAACCCTAATCCTAAATAGTTTAGGGAAGGGTTATTCCTACATCTATAAATAAGAGGAGTCTTATCATAGATTAAGATTACACACTCTTGCATTAGATTGTGGAGAACACTTGCAATTTCTATAGAGATAGAAACTAGGGTTTTGCCAACACCCGGCTTCTTGAATAGATATTCTTCCTTGGTGGATCACCTCTAGAGGCCAGACACTTGGGTGGCTAACGTTGATCAAAGGAAGGAATCTCATCGGTGGAATTCGAAGAGAACATGAAGGACTAGGAGTTGAACTTGTACCTGAGGAAGCTTTGATCTACGAGGGTATAATTCTTATTCTCTTTCTCTTTCGTTTAATTGATAATTGAACACAAGGATAGATCATGGTGATGGTTTGTATGAAAATTTTAAAATTCGTTTTATCACGCTTCCGCTTTATTTATATAATTTGATTGCATGCTTGCGTTATATACAAACGTAATAGCTACTCGATTCTCGAGCTCTGCATTCCTATTTGTCAACTCTTTGATGATGTCATTAGCAGTAGTGCCCATGCTATCTGCACACTCAGGTGGCTCATCATCCTCCGTCATTGGATCCTCCTCGGGATCCTCATCCTCTGTCTTATCACTTAACTGCCTCAACACTCCTCCGGTAACTGGCTCCTCCTCAGAACCATACTCGGTCTCGGACTCATCCCTAGTGTCCATCATCTCTGGCTCACTTGGCTGCACCTCCACAAACTGTCCGGCATCTACATGAATGTCTGTGAACTCCACCTCTCCAGAGGACTGGACTCTCCCATCTCAGACATCCTAAAGCCACAAACAGGAACAAACAGACAGCAAGATGTCAGTGTCACAATAAAATATATTCATTGATAAAATGAAATGATATTTCATCATGCACAACTCGGCTCAATGGATTTCCACAATCCACCTCCATACATGATCACCAAATGAATCTCCTCGATCCATCACCTAGTGTACTCAATATGAGTTTAATACTAAGGTTATAACCTAGGTTTCACATTCCTAAAGTTTATAACCTACAGCTTTGATACTGTTAGGTTTGTACATAACGCGAATATGCAATCAAATTACATAAATAGTGCGGAAGCGCGATAAAACGGATTTTAAATTTTTTTATACAAACCATCACCATGATCATCCATGTGCTCAATTATCAATTAAACGAAAGAGATAAAGTATGAGAATCATACCCTTGTAGAACCATGCTTCCACAGGTACGAGTTCACCTCCAAATCCTTCGCGTTCTCCTTGAATTTCACCAATGAGATTCCTTCCTTTGATCAACGTTAGCCACCCAAGTGTTTGGCCTCTAGAGGTGATCCACCAAGGAATAATAGTTATTCAAGAAGATGGGTGTTGGCAAAATCCTAGTTTCTATCTCTATAGAAATTGCAAGTACTCTCTCTCTCTAATTCTCATGGAAGAGTGTGTAAATTGTCTAGCAATCTAATTGTCTGACTATCTAACCCTAAACCATAATAAGACTCCTCTTATTTATAGATATAGGGAACCCTCCTAAACTATTTAGGATTAGTTTTTTTTTTATTTTAATTAAACTCCTTTAATTAATTGAACTCCTAATCCAATTAGGAATTCATGAGAGAGTACTTCTATTAATTAATTCCCAATCCCTATTAGGAATTAAATAATAGTAATAGTAATAATAATAATAAGACTCCTCTTATTATTTTATATTTAATATTTCCAAAATATTAAATAATAAAAATTAAGCTATTTAATTTATTCTATCTCCATAGATTTAAATTAAATACACTTAACTTATTATTACGATTATGGTCATTTACTTCCTAAATAAATATTTTCCTTTTGCGGTGTGACCCTTTAGGTTCTCCATATTAAAACCGGTTGTGAATAAATCAATTAGAACAATTCTAATTTTATTTAAATAAATAAAATTAAACTATTTAATTCATTTAAATAAATAATATTTATTCTACAATAAGGGTAAGCCCCCTTTAGCGATCAACGACTTTCCAGATAATATAGATTTCAACATTAATCACAAAAGAAACCTTTCAGTGAATAGTTACCGTACAATTCAATCCTTCTACCATACAATGTCCCAATTAAATATAAGACATGGAATTTACTGTCAAGTCTTATTTTTATTTAATTATATGTATTTCAATTCTGAAATGCACAACTCTGATTAATGCAAATTAGAAACTCCTTTCTAATTTCATTCTGCTTTGGCCAAAGACTTCTGAGTCGTCATTTATCGAATCACATAGGACATTCTCTCCTTTTACTAGAAGTGGTAGATTCTTTATTGATCATTCACCTATCTCCATGTATAACTTATTATACCCAATCATACCCTTTGATATACCCTAAAGGTCTTAAGGGACATGTCAAAGTATAACTCATCATACACAAGATACTATGATGATCTCAAGTCCAAGGATCACTTGTACTACTATCACTAGAGGAATTCCTATTGACAGGCGAGTAAAACTCCATTAGGTATTCCTTAGCGAGCTACGTTCAGTGAACTTATTCTCTAATAAGTACCTACATACTTGCTTTAGTGTCTCCACACAAATGATTATGAGATCAATCATCCTCTTCATAAGAGCAAGCAACGTATGTACTAATCTATCCGGATTCACTAATCTCCTTTTTAGTAATCCAACGATTAGGAACGATTTTAGTTTGTGAGCTATCTTGAATTTAGATCTCATTAGCATGATCACCATCATGATTCTAAAAGCATTGCTCAAAACTATGGATTTATCACATTTAATATAACAGCACTATGTAGATAAAGTAAAATGCCTTTAATAGACGAATAAGATTACAAAGTATATGCTACATCATATCAAATATGATTGGCTTGTGTGCATACTACTTTCAATCTCCCACTTGCACTAAAGCCAATCGCCATGGTATCTAATACCCTTCTTCTCTAAGTGACGATCATCCTGCTGTTTGGATAAAGCTTCAGTAGATGGATATGCAATGTTGTTCTCGAGAGTCCACTATCTCTATAGTGACTTTTCCTCTTTCAATGATTCCACTAATCAAATGAAAGTGCCGCAACACATGTTTGAATCCAAGATGAGACTTAGGAACTATTCCCAGTTCTTTGATGAACTTTTCATCCAAACAATCAACTTGCAGCTTCATTTACAGCTATATACTTTGTCTTTGTCACTAAACCAACAACACTTTGCTATTTGGAACCTTTCCAATTCACTGCACCACCTTTCAAGGTAACGTTTTACCCTAAAGTGGATTTGTTATCGTCTTGGTCAGTCTGAAAAACTTGAGTCTGTTTAGCCCTCTAGTTTTAATTCAGACCTACCATGAATCATAATCACATCTTACAGTACCAGTTAAGTACCTAAAGATGTTTTATCACTGTCTTACAGTAATCTTCTCCAGATTGTGGACTGATCAACATCAAGCCTAGTATATTCATTGCATACATGATAGTAACTCATGTGATCTCTCTTTGAATTTGGGACAATTTTAGAGAGATTCTCTCCATGGCTCATAATCATGAGACCCTCTCTTGGAGTTTGCCATGCTAAACGCCTTTAGCATCAAAAATGAATATACGTTCCTTAGGTCAAGCCGAACATCGTTTTTAAATCTATCTATATAGACTTATATCCCCAATTTATTAGGATGCTCCTCCCAAGTCATTCATGGAGGAATGTTTAGAGACAATTTTATCTTTACTTGATTGTAGCATTGGTGTGTTATTCCTTGTCAGTAGTATATCAACATATAATACCAAGAATGTCACACAGCGCTCCCCACTGACCCCTTTTGTATACACTTAGGTTCATTCCCGTTTTTGATAAAATCAAACTCTTTTGATTGTCTCATCAAAATGAATGTTCCATCTTTGAGAAGCTTGCTTCAATCCATCAATGGATCATTGTAGCTTAAAACACGATTTGCTTCAACCTTTGAAACAAATTCCTCTGGCTGTATCATACATACATTCTCCTCAAGTCTTCATTGAGGAAGGACGTCTCCATATCCATTTTGCCAGATTTCGTAATAAGCTGCAATCGCAAGTAAAATCCAAATGGACTTGAGCATTACCCGGTAATAAGGTTTTATCACAGTCAACTCCTTGACTTGAAAAACCTTTTAAACAGGTCTGGTCTTATAGGTCTCCACCTTGCCATTTGCCCCAGTCTTTCTCTTAAAAGACCCATATTCACACTCTAGGCACTAAGCCCTTATGTGGAGTTCGTCCTCGTACATCGTTCTTGACAACCATCGCTTTTGACTCTGATAGGCTAGGACCTTGACACCTAACCTGCATGGATCACGTACAGAATTATCATCTATTCAATGCATGTGACACAACATTTAAAATGTAAATTTGATGAAAAATGACCCCTGTACAGTCTTTTGATACGGTTCCACAGGTGTCATCGTTTGTCGGGGTTTGCTTGGATCTCAGCCCTTCCCAGGGGTCGTTGATTGTTTGGATACCAGCCCTTCCCAGGGATTCGTTGATCACCGGTTATCGTCGCCGGTCGATCGCCTTGTCGGGGCCGGGTATCGTCGCCGGTCACCCATCTCGTAACCCCCGGTTATCGTCGCCGGTTGGTTATCTTGCCGGAGCCGGTTTTCGTCGCCGGACATCCATCTCGTTGATCGCCGGTTATCGTCGCCGGTCGATTGTCTCGTCGGGGCCGGGTATCGTTGCCGGTCACCCATCTCGTAACCCCCGGTTATCGTCGCCGGTTGGTTATCTCGTCGGAACCGGTTTTCGTCGCCGGACATCCATCTCGTAATCGCCGGTTATCGTTGCCGGTCGATTGTCTTGTCGGGGCCGGTTTTCGTCGCCTCCAATTCTTCAAGTAATTCTAACTAAACCTATTACATAAACTATTTACAATAAATAGAAACCTTGATCAGCAGTCAAGGGGAAGTACATAGGAGGGAGATAGAATTTACATTAAGAAAAATTAGAGAAGACGAGGTACGCAGACCCCATTTATAAAAACCCATTCATTCAAGCATCCACTAAAATAAATCCAATCACACATTGGTCAGTAGTCCATAATCAATCCCTATTTATTATCATACATATCTCCATATGTATCAATAAATAACATTCATCTCATGAATAATAAAACCATTCCATATATGCATTGATATCATTTAATGGGCAATTAAAAGTTTACCAAAAATCCAATTTTGAAACAAAAATAAACTCCTTTATTTTAATCAAAATTTAAATCATAATAAACTTATTTATTTTATTTTATCCAATTTTGAATAAAAATAAACTCTTTTATTTTTAATCAAATTCTGAATCAAAATAAACTCTTTTATTTTAATTAACATGGAATCCAATTTCAAGTTCAAAACAAACTCTTTTATTTTAACTTAAAATTGTTGGAAAATAAAATATGTTGAATCCTATTCCTTATCAAAATAAACATCTTTATTTTTAAGGAAACATGGAATCCTATTCCATATGTGAATAAACTCCTTTATTCTAGGAAACATGGAATCTTATTCCATATGTGAATAAACTCCTTTATTCTAGGAAACATGGAATCCTATTCCAAGTTTAAATAACTTTTAATTTTAATTATATTCCAATTGAAAATAAACCTTTTATCTTAATTGAAAATAAATAAAATAAAAATAAAAATTTTCAAAATCTGAAGACCGGCGCGGCCGCGCTCGAAAATGAACTAGGAGCGGCGCGACCGTGCTACACCCCAGAAACGATTTTTGGGTTCGGGCGCGGCCGCGTAGCAGAGTTCGAAAATTTTTTCTTTGCCCAGAAAATCTATCCAATCGCATACCCATACATACATGGAATCATAATAATCGATAATTAGCACAAGGTTAGGCTCTGATACCACTGTTAGGTTTGTACATAACACGAATATGCAATCAAATTACATAAATAGTGCGGAAGCGCGATAAAACGGATTTTAAAATTTTTTATACAAACCATCACCATGATCATCCATGTGCTCAATTATCAATTAAACGAAAGAGATAAAGTATAAGAATCATACCCTTGTAGAACCATGCTTCCACAAGTACGAGTTCACCTCTAAATCCTTCGCGTTCTCCTTGAATTTCACCAATGAGATTCCTTCCTTTGATCAACGTTAGCCACCCAAGTGTTTGGCCTCTAGAGGTGATCCACCAAGGAATAATAGTTATTCAAGAAGATGGGTGTTGGCAAAACCCTAGTTTCTATCTCTATAGAAATTGCAAGTACTCTCTCTCTCTAATTTTCATGGAAGAGTGTGTAAATTGTCTACCAATCTAATTGTCTGACTATCTAACCCTAAACCATAATAAGACTCCTCTTATTTATAGATATAAGGAACCCTCCTAAACTATTTAGGATTAGGTTTTTTTTTATTTTAATTAAACTCCTTTAATTAATTGAACTCCTAATCCAATTAGGAATTCATGAGGGAGTACTTCTATTAATTAATTCCCAATCCCTATTAGGAATTAAATAATAGTAATAGTAATAATAATAATAAGACTCCTCTTATTATTTTATATTTAATATTTCCAAAATATTAAATAATAAAAATTAAGCTATTTAATTTATTCTATCTCCATAGATTAAATTAAATACACTTAACTTATTATTACGATTATGCCATTTACTTCTTAAATAAATATTTTCCTTTTGCGGTGTGACCATTTAGGTTCTCCATATTAAACCGGTTGTGAATAAATTAATTAGAACAATTCTAATTTTATTTAAATAAATAAATTAAACTATTTAATTCATTTAAATAAATAATATTTATTCTACAATAAGGGTAAGCCCCCTTAGCGATCAACGACTTTCCAGATAATATAGATTTCAACATTAATCACAAAAGAACCTTTCAGTGAATAGTTACCGTACAATTCAATCCTTCTACCATACAATGTCCCAATTAAATATAAGACATGGAATTACTGTCAAGTCTTATTTTATTTAATTATATGTTTTTCGATTCTGAAATGCACAACTCTGATTAATGCAAATTAGAAACTTCTTTCTAATTTCATTCTGCTTTGGCCAAAGACTTCTGAGTCGTCATTTATCGAATCACATAGGATATTCTCTCCTTTTACTAGAAGTGGTAGATTCTTTATTGATCATTCACCTATCTCCATGTATAACTTATTATACCCAATCATACCCTTTGATATACCCTAAAGGTCTTAAGGGACATGTCAAAGTATAACTCATCATACACAAGATACTATGATGATCTCAAGTCCAAGGATCACTTGTACTACTATCACTAGAGGAATTCTTATTTACAGGCGAGTAAAACTCCATTAGGTATTCCTTAGCGAGTCACGTTCAGTGAACTTATTCTCTAATAAGCACCTACATACTTGCTTTAGTGTCTCCACACAAATGATTATGAGATCAATCATCCTCTTCATAAGAGCAAGCAACGTATGTACTAATCTATCCGGATTCACTAATCCCTTTTTTAGTAATCCAACGATTAGGAACGATTTTAGTTTGTGAGCTATCTTGAATTTAGATCTCATTAGCATGATCACCATCATGATTCTAAAAGCATTGCTCAAAACTATGGATTTATCACATTTAATATAACAACACTATGTAGATAAAGTAAAATGCCTTTAATAGACGAATAAGATTACAAAGTATATGCTACATCATATCAAATATGATTGGCTTGTGTGCATACTACTTTCAGATACCAACCTGTGACACCCCCAAATTCAGGTACCAATACCTCGAATCTGGTGCTCACGATAAAGTACATCCATACACCTCTAAACAACATAAATCAACTAATGCGGAATAAATAAACATATGTTGTTCATTACAAAAGGTTTACTACGGTCCCAAGGTCTATAACCTTAAATAAATACATCACGGAATACAATAATAATACAAAACAATTTCATAATTATATAACGGGATAGTACATATAACTATTCCTTAAGTTTTCCTTTGCCTTTGTCCGCTTTGGAACTCCCCGGCTTAGCTGCAATAGGTTCATGACATAGCAAGGGTGAGCAACTACTTTGCTCAGCAAGTTTAAAAGGAAAGGAAGATATATCATGAATGAATGAGAATAATAATCGCATAGTTCAACAATTTAAGAACATTGAAGAAATAGCTGAAAATATAATCAAAGTTTAAATGAAATAATGAATATTGATTATTTACTGCTAAGTGGTCCAATAGTTGGCCAAAGGATCGGTCATTCAACTAACCCTTTTAAACGACTGGCCCATCAGTAGTACTCAAGGGGATCAGCCTCTCGTACCCTATGTATATATGCATAACATTTAACTCTGACTGCATCGAATAATCGCCACATTAAAATCCCCTATTAAGGGTTACTCTCTCAGTCAAAGAATCCGTACCAACTACTGGTTTGGATAGCTTTTAAAATAATAACCTGCATATGTCTAGCCGAAACAAATAGCATATACTATTTCCTTAAACAGTTCATGAATGAAGAACTTAAACGTTTCACAGTCCAGCAACAGATAATGAATTCAAATGCACAAGGTGCGAATATTAATAATTATCTTTGATGTGGACTAATTTGCAATAATTAATCCACTAATATAATTTGAAAGTAATAACTCATTTTGAGTCATGAAACTTTCAACAATATACAACATTTGTATAAGATAGGAAACCTGCTCAAGTATAATTCGAGTAAGGTTAGAGAAAACTTGCCCAACACAAGGGTTAGACAAGCGTTAGGAAACTTGCCTAACATATACCTGTTTGCACGAAATAAAAATAGTGCATAAGGTTTAGAAACTTGCCTGATGCGCTGCTACAATATTACAACACGCGCTCCTCAATATCCTACACATGTAAATACATATTCGTATAACAATTAGTCACATAAAGACTAGGTTTAAAACAGACATAGCATCATTAAAACACATTGATTGCCACTACGATTACCCAGTCGGGGGTCTCGCTCCCCGGTGAGCTGGCGGGGGTCTAAGGGGGCAGCGCCCCCTGGAAGCCAAACGTTAGTTGCAACCAGGTTACTCAATTTACGCCTAAGACAACACCACTTTAGTTGACATTTGAAATACAATTAAGCATTTAAGGCTTAGCAAGGTATAAATAAATAACTTGTTTAATCATTTAGGATAAAAATATAAGTGTTGGACCCGCTGAAAAGAATTCATTAGGTCCGACCCGACTCGATCCGGTCTGACCGACCCGACCTAGGCCGGATATGGCACTGGCGCTGCAGCGCCAAGCCTTGGAACTGGACTTCACGCTGCGGCGTGAGTCCCATATTTTTCCCATTACAGGCTTCACGCTGCAGCGTGAAGCTTAGTACTTGGGCTCGTCGCTACAGCGCGAGTCCCGTCCTTTTCCATGGCAGTTTGACGTTGCGGCGTGGAGCTCAGTAATTGAGAGCGACGCTGCAGCGTGAGTCCCTACTCCTTTCTCCATCTTGCCCCTCGCTGCGACGTGAGCTGTAGGGCTTATGAATGACGCTGCGGCGTCATTTATCAGTAGCCGGATTCTGGGTTTAATCCCAGTTCGCGGTTCTGACCTCCGGTCACTCCAACCTCCATAACTCCTTCAATACACAAGCAAATTGGTCCATTTCAGACTCTATGGACTCCTAATTCATGGGGCTACAACATATCAAAAATGCAGAAGCACCCATAAACGTTAACATGACCAACTTTTGAGCCAAAGCACAAAATGAAAACTCTATTTTGGTGTTCTTGGTGTTCTTCACCAAAAATCAATACCAAATCTTCATTTTAACTCCTTTTAACTCCATTCCAACTAGGTTATGAAGATAACCCATGGAACTACAATATTACTACAACAATTAAGCCAAACAATTACACAATCAAGGCTTTACAGTCCTCTAAATCGTCTGAATAGTCATTTTGTCCATAAAGTCCAAAGTTTCATCATTTAAGCCAAGGTTCGGATCATTCATTGATTTTGTTCCACTTTTAGGTTATTAATAGCTTCCAAGAACACTTAAAACTCGAAAATTCCATAAAAATCAAAGGGAACAGATGTTTGGTCGATTGGTTACCTTGTAAATCCTTTCTAGGTGCTAAGAAAATTGCTAGGCTTTGCTTTGAGTCCTTAATTCTCGCCTGACTCCTCTTCTTCCTCCACCCGTGCGCGTCCCCTTCTTCTCTCATGTTCTTCTTCTTCTTTCTACTGAACTCTTCCTCTCTCTCTCTCTCAACTGAACTTAGATATGGAAAGGGAGAAGTGTGGAATGGATTGGGAGAAGTGGAGGGGCTGTGACAACCCGAATTTTCAGAAGTTATTAAATAAGAATTTAGCAAATAGAAAATTCTTATTATGTGACATTTTGAGTTTTGTGTATGAGTATATGTGATATATATTTTGTGAAATATATGTTTTAATGTGAAGAGAATTATATATTCGTGTATTTGTGAAATGAGGTTTAATAGTTAATTAAACTATTGAATGAAATGAAGGAAATTGTTACGAAAAAGATATTTATTGAATATTGGAAAGTTGAAATTATATTGAGAAATAATATAATTTGATTGTTATGTTTTGTGAACAATGAAAATGATTGTGAATTAAATTTCATAATAATGTGAGTGATTTATTTAATTAAACTAAGGAATTAATGAGAATATAATTATATTAATATAATGAGAGAGTAATGTATTGCATATAAATATGTTACGTGTTAATGTGTTATGATTGTGAATTTCGTAAATGGATAAAATATTTATTGAGTAGAATAAATATTTTAATTGGGATGTTTATTTAATAAAATAAATATTTGATGAGAATATTGTGTGATAATTTATTTGTATAAGAATATTAAGTAAGGTGAAGATAAATATTTTTATATTTGATGTGTGTTTATTATGCATAGATGTTGGTAATTTATTAAATGAGAGGATGAATAATTTTACTCAATAAAATTATTTATTAAGTGAAAGATAATTTTATTAAACAAAATTATTTTTATTAAATAAAATTATATTTAAGTGTGACATGGTTTATCATATTAAAAATATATATATATATATTGGGTTCTAGCCAAACATGGCCTAGAGACCCTTTGTTTTTGTAACTGACTAAAGGAGAGGTTTTATTTTAATTTTTACGTTATTCTCCTAAGTCTGGAGAAGAGAGAACACATAGAAGGGAGGAAGAGAGAAAGTGAGAGAAAAAGGATTCTCTGTGAAATTGAGAAGGCACTTGAGAAATCAAGAGAAGGAAGAAGATTTAGCAAGCAATTCTTGTCATCATCTAGATAACCTAAGCAAGAATCAAAGGTAATAATCTAGCTTTGAGTTGTTAATTTCATATTCATTGAGTTTTCTTTAAAATGGATTTTTGGTTGAAGGATTTGATGAAGTATTGGTAATATATGTTTATAAGCATGCTTAATCCGTTATTTGGTGTTTATATATAATTTTGGAGTTATCAAATTCATGAAAACATGAATTAGAAGAAGAAAATTGAGTTTTGTAGTAATATGTATATTTTAGTCTATTTTGAGACTAAAATTAATAGTTAATTCATGTATAAAGTCTGTAATTGATAATGGATTGTGCTAGTATTCTGAGAAACGAAAACGTTGCAAGTTGAATCAATCAAATTGGTCGAGAAACGAATTCGTGAGAGTTTGATTCGTTAAATTTGTTCAAATATGAAAAACTAGCATGAACTTTGATTTTGGGTCTTTAAAATTTGTTATTTAAGCAATTTATGTTGTTAGAATCACTGTACACATGTTAGGTTTTAGTTTTACATTATGTATGATGTCTGGGTATGTGTAAATTGCCTATTGGATGAAGGAATTGGGAATTTTTGGCTTTGAAATTCTGCAGTTCGCGAACTGCAAAATCTGGAAATCAGATGTCTCGCCCCGGCGAAGTTTTTGTTAGGGAATGTCTCGCCCCGGCGAGAGCTCGCCCCGACGAGAGTTTCACGTTATAGTTTCTCGCCCCGGCGAGAGTTTCATGTTATAATTTTCTCGCCCCGGCGAGAATTGCTGAAATGGAAATTTTTCCTATTTTTAATTCTTTTCTTTTTGGTTATCATATGTTACCCTAAACAAGAATTACTTATAACCATTACGCATCTAGTGTAGAACAAAGTTTAAAACTTAGCCAGTAGTTAAGCGTCGATTAAAGCGAGACGCAATAAAATGAAGGTTTATAACGTTTATAATAAAAATGAAGGAGTATGAATTGTTAAGTATAATGAATATTAAGTATTACTACGTGGCTAATAAATGATGTGCATGATTATATATATCGTGTAGGATACGTGACGTGCGGATAGATATAAGCTGGTTATGGTAGTTGATAATCTACGAATCAGGCAAGTCTTTCAGTTCCTATTTGTTATGTGAATTAATTGATTAATTGTTTTAATCATATGATGTATAAGCATGATGTACTTTATATATGTTACAAGTATGAGACGACCAAGTCAAAATATGACTATGTTTGTTGAGTAGAGAATGCTGATTGAGTTATGGAACTCAATCTCTAATTGTTAAGTGTTGATCATTATGCATGATTTATTTAGTCAAACGATTATAATTTAAATGTTGAGCATGTTATCTATGTGTTATGTGATGCATACACACTGTTAGATTTTGTTGAGCTGTCGAGCTCATTCTTGCAAATAACCACTTTTGCAGGTTTAAAATACGGTTAAAGATACAAGGTAAATTGAATGGCATGATTCAGATGTAAAGCATGCAGACTAATTATTTTAGCTTAAATTATGTTTTTGAACCATGATTATGGTTCGGTATGATGTATTTGAAAATGTGTTAATTGTAACAAATGTAGAGTTGTTAAATTTGTATTGAGTTGTAATTTAATATTATTCGTTGTATAAAGGGTGTTGAATCTTGAAGTTTTATTTTTATTATAACTCTGATGAAGCGAATCAATTGTGATTCTAGAATATGTAATTGAATAAAGGTTATGATTCAGGGAAAGCAAAGAAAGAAAACTGAAAAGTTTTTATTTATTCCGCATTTTATTGAGTTTATTATCGATTAATGTTATAAAGTTAGAATGTAGACGTATTGTTAACGACCGAAGTCGAGAGTTGGATTGTTCAGAAATTGGGGTCATTACAGTTGGTATCAGAGCTGATAGGTTAGAAACCTTAGGTACGAGTACCTTAGGCTATAACCTTAGAGAATAGAGGTGAAGATGATAGAGTTAAGAGAATAATAAGTTAAGAATGATTATGGTACAATCATACTCTTTAATGGTTGATGTATGGTATCTGGGCTAAACAATTCCTTCAGAGAGCGGAGGTTGATACGAACTAGCGACCGATCTAACTCACTGTGTAAGACAGTGTAGACGAGACGGGGACTAGTTTGTTGGTTGTTTGTGGGAAACCACTCAGGTGCTGTACAGAACACTGTTAGAGACTCGAGGTGTATCACGTATAGAATTAGGGATGTGTATGATTAACAAGTGATTCTTTTCGTATAGTTAGAAGCATGAGATGAGTTAAGTCCTAGAAACGTTACAGGAATAAGATGAGAATGACGCGAGGTAAACTCGAATAAAATATTAAATAATATGAATAAAGATAGAGATTCTTAAAGGAAGAATTGTTATATATAAAGAAGAAGATTCAAAGAAGAATCTTGAAGAGTTATGAAAGATGAGAACCAGGAGTTACCTGACTCCAATAATAAAGATGGTGTTAATAAATAGACGATATCTATAAGATGAGAATGATATAATGATAAGAATGAACTCAAATGGAGATTAGAGAATTCATGTGAGACAAAATTATGATAAAATGATTAGGTTCAAAGAAGAACCTGAAGAGCTAAAAGCACAGGGAACACCTGAGATGATTAATCATAAGATAACGTGATTAAAGAGAAGAATAAAGAAGACCGTAGGATGAGACGAGCATAAGATAAGAAAGAATCGTAATAAGAGTTGATGATAGAATGAGATCACGAAGTGATCTGCTAAGGTTATAAAATGTCAGAAGATCTTAAATGATTGAATAGTTGTAGCATAATGCTATAAAGAGATGGTACTATGAAATAGTATGAGGTAAACTCACGAGGAGTTATGGATGATGAAATACGAGAAATTCGTATCAAACAAAGAGTTAAGTTAGGAACAAGATGAAGTTAGGTGGGATTTCAATTAGGGACTCATGTTAGTGGCTGAGTTGTACAATTCCTGGTATGGGACGGGAATTTGTGCTTGGTTTGAAAACTACTTAGCTTCCTATATTAATATAGTGGTTGAGTTGAACTAGTCCTGGTATGGGACGGGATTTTTCCATGGTTTAACAACCGCTCAGCTTCCTATATTGATTAGTGGTCGAGTTGGTTCGACAACCACTTAGCTTCTTATATTGATAATCATTGAAATATTGATGTCGCACTATCAATATACATATGATAAGAAGGTGATTCTTTTCTCATATTTATATTTGATAGTTAGAGAATATTAAGATTAGGTACGGTTCTTAAAACTCATACTTATGGTAAGATCGTGACTCATAATCGTATGGTGGAACCCCTCAGCGAATGGATGATTTTGGTCTGACTAGGATAAGTTCCTTAACCCATATGATTGTGGTAAGTTCCTGAACTTCCAAAGTGTGGTAAGTTTGATGAACTATATTGGGTATAGAAAAGTTGTGTTATAGATAGCATTGATGATATTGAAGAATGATAGAATAATTGTGTAATGAAGCAATGGAGTAAAGATTGAAGTTGATGGAGGAAAAATGAAGATTCTAATTCTTCTAGCTATGCTAGATTTTCGAAAATTATTGACATCGTGCTGATATTCGCAAATTTTGTGTTCTCGAAAATATATTGGGTCAATGCTTGAACCAATAAGTTTTAAAAAAAAAAGTGCTATTAATTGTACGTCTATGCTAATTGTTTCAGCTAGACAAAAATGATTTGAAACTATCAAAATATATTTTCAACGACTGAGTCATCAATGCAACCGAACCTAGTGTTGGATGTGATCGAAGGATCGTCAGCCCACTATGGTATGATGTAGTATGACAAAGTCCTAAAAATGACGGAATGCTCAACGTACCATCGAGCGGTACGGTATCATGACGTCATAAAAGAATTTTGGTTTTCTTTTAGTCATGAAAAGATATGCCAATTGAGTTGGCTAAAAATATTTTGATTAATATTCGAATTGTTGTTCAAGGTCTATGCTAATTGATTCGGCTAGACGACTGTTGAAAGATATTTATGAAGTTTAAGAGTTCTTTGAGATTTTATGCCAAACCAGTTTATTCTGGTGCGGAATTTGTATTAAGTCTGAGGTGAACCAACCCTGTAATGGGGGTTACGCAATAGCGTTAATATGTATGTGCACAATACATAGTACGAAGGGCTGATCACCTGGAGTACGAGAAGAGATGGTCCATAGTCTTTGACTGTTAAAGGTTACAGTAGAAATATCTGTTAACCTAGGCCAAGGTTCAAGTCTTTACGACTCCTCAGCAGATTATTGAAAGATTTTGAATGTATCATTAAATTCTTGAATTATTCATACTGCTTCCCAATTATTGAACAGTTGTGGAAGATTCTTATTCTTTTGAAAGGTGGAGTGAAAAGAAAATATTCCTTAAAAAAAAATAGGTTATAGAATATGGCATGTGTTGATGAAGAAATGAAGTTCCAGAAAGGGAAGAGAGAATGATGAGAAATTTTTTTAGAAGAAGAAGATGTGAAGAATGTGATGACCTTAGAAAGGTCTCTAGAGAAAGAATTTGGTTGTAGAACCCAATGAATAAGTAGAGATAAACGTAAAGTCCATTTCGTTAAATGGAAGGATCGAATAGTAGTAAAACAAAAATTTCGAGGACGAAATTCTTAGAAGAAGGGGTGAATGTGATATCCCGAGTATTTATCCGATGCTAAATCAAGGTATTTTATGATTATGACGTGTATGATACGCAATAAATGCGTTAGAGGGTTAAAAAGAATATATAATACTCGAAGTGTTTCAAGTTTAAGTGAAGGTGATGAAATAAAACCTACATTAAGGTAATGCGTTGAAGTTATTCGCCGATATTTGTGAAAGGGATTTAGTGAAAACCGAGTAAGGGAGGTTTCGTTGATTCCGAGGACGGAATCCTTATAAGGAGGGAAGGATGTGACAACCCGAATTTTCAGAAGTTATTAAATAAGAATTTAGCAAATAGAAAATTCTTATTATGTGACATTTTGAGTTTTGTGTATGAGTATATGTGATATATATTTTGTGAAATATATGTTTTAATGTGAAGAGGATTATATATTCGTGTATTTGTGAAATGAGGTTTAATAGTTAATTAAACTATTGAATGAAATGAAGGAAATTGTTACGAAAAAGATATTTATTGAATATTGGAAAGTTGAAATTATATTGAGAAATAATATAATTTGATTGTTATGTTTTGTGAACAATGAAAATTATTGTGAATTAAATTTCATAATAATGTGAGTGATTTATTTAATTAAACTAAGGAATTAATGAGAATATAATTATATTAATATAATGAGAGAGTAATGTATTGCATATAAATATGTTACGTGTTAATGTGTTATGATTGTGAATTTCGTGTAAATGGATAAAATATTTATTGAGTAGAATAAATATTTTAATTGGGATGTTTATTTAATAAAATAAAATATTTGATGAGAATATTGTGTGATAATTTATTTGTATAAGAATATTAAGTAAGGTGAAGATAAATATTTTTATATTTGATGTGTGTTTATTATGCATAGATGTTGGTAATTTATTAAATGAGAGGATGAATAATTTTACTCAATAAAATTATTTATTAAGTGAAAGATAATTTTATTAAACAAAATTATTTTTATTAAATAAAATTATATTTAAGTGTGACATGGTTTATCATATTAAAAAATATATATATATATATATTGGGTTCTAGCCAAACATGGCCTAGAGACCCTTTGTTTTTGTAACTGACTAAAGGAGAGGTTTTATTTTAATTTTTACGTTATTCTCCTAAGTCTGGAGAAGAGAAAACACAGAGAAGGGAGGAAGAGAGAAAGTGAGAGAAAAAGGATTCTCTGTGAAATTGAGAAGGCACTTGAGAAATCAAGAGAAGGAAGAAGATTTAGCAAGCAATTCTTGTCATAATCTAGATAACCTAAGCAAGAATCAAAGGTAATAATCTAACTTTGAGTTGTTAATTTCATATTCATTGAGTTTTCTTTAAAATGGATTTTTGGTTGAAGGATTTGATGAAGTATTGGTAATATATGTTTATAAGCATGCTTAATCCGTTATTTGGTGTTTATATATAATTTTGGAGTTATCAAATTCATGAAAACATGAATTAGAAGAAGAAAATTGAGTTTTGTAGTAATATGTATATTTTAGTCTATTTTGAGACTAAAATTAATAGTTAATTCATGTATAAAGTCTGTAATTGATAATGGATTGTGCTAGTATTCTGAGAAACGAAAACGTTGCAAGTTGAATCAATCAAATTGGTGGAGAAACGAATTCGTGAGAGTTTAATTCGTTAAATTTGTTCAAATATGAAAAACTAGCATGAACTTTGATTTTGGGTCTTTAAAATTTGTTATTTAAGCAATTTATGTTGTTAGAATCACTGTACACACGTTAGGTTTTAGTTTTACATTATGTATGATGTCTGGGTATGTGTAAATTGCCTATTGGATGAAGGAATTGGGAATTTTTGGCTTTGAAATTCTGCAGTTCGCGAACTGCAGAATCTGGAAATCAGATGTCTCGCCCCGGCGAGGTTTTTGTTAGGGAATGTCTCGCCCCGGCGAGAGCTCGCCCCGGCGAGAGTTTCACGTTATAGTTTCTCGCCCCGGCGAGAGTTTCATGTTATAATTTTCTCGCCCCGGCGAGAATTGCTGAAATGGAAATTTTTCCTATTTTTAATTCTTTTCTTTTTGGTTATCATATGTTACCCTAAACAAGAATTACTTATAACCATTACGCATCTAGTGTAGAACAAAGTTTAAAACTTAGCCAGTGGTTAAGCGTCGATTAAAGCGAGACGCAATAAAATGAAGGTTTATAACGTTTATAATAAAAATGAAGGATTATGAATTGTTAAGTATAATGAATATTAAGTATTACTACGTGGCTAATAAATGATGTGCATGATTATATATATCGTGTAGGATACGTGACGTGCGGATAGATATAAGCTGGTTATGGTAGTTGATAATCTACAAATCAGGCAAGTCTTTCAGTTCCTATTTGTTATGTGAATTAATTGATTAATTGTTTTAATCATATGATGTATAAGCATGATGTACTTTATATATGTTACAAGTATGAGACGACCAAGTCAAAATATGACTACGTTTGTTGAGTAGAGAATGCTGATTGAGTTATGGAACTCAATCTCTAATTGTTAAGTGTTGATCATTATGCATGATTTATTTAGTCAAACGATTATAATTTAAATGTTGAGCATGTTATCTATGTGTTATGTGATGCATACACACTGTTAGATTTTGCTGAGCTGTCGAGCTCATTCTTGCAAATAACCACTTTTGCAGGTTTAAAATACGGTTAAAGATACAAGGTAAATTGAATGGCATGATTCAGATGTAAAGCATGCAGATTAATTATTTTAGCTTAAATTATGTTTTTGAACCATGATTATGGTTCGGTATGATGTATTTGAAAATGTATTAATTGTAACAAATGTAGAGTTGTTAAATTTGTATTGAGTTGTAATTTAATATTATCCGTTGTATAAAGGGTGTTGAATCTTGAAGTTTTATTTTTATTATAACTCTGATGAAGCGAATCAATTGTGATTCTAGAATATGTAATTGAATAAAGGTTATGATTCAGGGAAAGCAAAGAAAGAAAACTGAAAAGTTTTTATTTATTCCGCGTTTTATTTAGTTTATTATCGATTAATGTTATAAAGTTAGAATGTAGACGTATTGTTAACGACCGAAGTCGAGAGTTGGATTGTTCAGAAATTGGGGTCGTTACAGGGGCTTCGGGAGGAATGAGCTTGGTTGCTCAATGCAATTTGTCTCTCACAAATTAGGCTTGCCCGACCACTCTCCTTTTCCTTGCATTTGATTGGTCTAAAAATGGTGGGTTGGCTCCCTCTTGGAGTAACAAGCCAAAATAAATACCCAAATACACAAAAATGTATCCGAAAACTCGCACTTTTGTACCCAATTTGCTCAATAACTCTACCCATAATTAAAATGGGTATTACCATAAATATTGGGATGGGTAAAAATAATTATTATGGAATTTGTCCATTTATTCGGAACACCCATATAATATATTTCGGATACGGATAAAATCACGTATTAGCTCAAATAAAATTTCCGACGCTTGGAAAAATTATCATTTCGCTCGCACGTATTAATGAAATTTATTAAAATCGAAAGACACAAAAATATTATGGCGTGAATAGTGCCTCAGGAAACGTGCCCCGTGAATAGTGATTTAGCGACGCTACGCGAAATCAATTATTCACTTAAACAAAACTATAACACGTAAAATTTCATGCATTCACATTGTGGTGCCCCCAAATCCGGGTACTTAAAACCCGTACTTGGTGCTACACGATACCATTTCTTTGAGCTGTTTAATATATCACAAACTTAATATTTATATCAGAGTTGTCTATTCCCTAGGTATGGCAACCTTTAATTACATTCCTTACATGTTACATAATATATATGATCACAATACAAAAGACTAATTATTACAGATAACACCTTAAAACCTATTCCTTGAGCTTTCCTTTGCCCTTATCCTTGCCAGAGCCTTCTGGTCGATCACACTTAGCTGAAAATATTTAAGTTAAAGTAAGAATGAGCATTCAATTGCTCAGCAAGTAATAATAATTAATAAATATTAGCTGAAAGAGGTAAATGTTTTCTTTGAGGACTACTTCTACCACGAATCAATAGTGGTGAAGTCATTTAAAACCGTTCTTAACAACATATCAAATCATTTTAAGATTTTTTTTTTGAAACAACTGAGTGACTTTTGAATAATGAGTGGTCAAAAGACCATGAACTGTTATTTTTCATTTTTGAAAAGGTTTAAACAGAAATTCATCTGTAAACCGTCTGGTCTTACGGACACAGACGATGATCAGTCCCGTTGTGCCCTGTATTGATCAATACTATATAATACATCACTGCCATTGGCGCATAAAATTTTCATCACCGCTTTTAGCGCATAAAATTTCCCATTTAGGGTTGTTCATACTCAGTCTAGAGTTCTAACTTAAAACAATTAAGTTGGACGGCTTTATCATAACCAATACTGTTCAATAAATACTTTTCAAACCTTGTCTAGCTGGGACAAATAGCTTAGACAATCTTTAAACTAGGTATACATACCAAAATTTAATAGTATGTATCAGAACTTGTCAGCGAATTTTGAATTCAAGGGTAATTGATAATGTACAATAGTTCATACAAGTGGGGACACTTGCATAACCAAACTTAGAATACAAATTTACAATATGAGTCATAGGAATTCAGTAATAAGTTACTTTTAAAAATGAACGAATCGAAGTAAATTCGAATTTATAATAATTATAACAATTTGTACAAGTGAGGACACTTGCACAAAGAATAGAATAATTTTGATTATAAATACTGAAAGTAGTATGCACACAAGCCAATCATATTTGATATGATGTAGCATATACTTTGTAATCTTATTCGTTTGTAAAAGGTATTTTACATTATCTACATAGTGCTGTTATATTAAATGTGATAAACCCATAGTTTTGAGCAATGCTTTTAGAATCATGATGGTGATCATGCTAATGAGATCTAAATTCAAGATAGCTCACAAACTAAAATCGTTCCTAATCGATGGATTACTAAAAAGGGGATTAGTGAATCCGGATAGATTAGTACATACGTTGCTTGCTCTTATGAAGAGGATGATTGATCTCATAATCATTTGTGTGGAGACACTAAAGCAAGTGTGTAGGTGCTTATTAGAGAATAAGTTCACTGAACGTGGCTCGCTAAGGAATACCTAATGGAGTTTTACTCGCCTGTCAATAGGAATTCCTCTAGTGATAGTAGTACAAGTGATCCTTGGACTTGAGATCATCATAGTATCTTGTGTATGATGAGTTATACTTTGACATGTTCCTTAAGACCCTTAGGGTATATCAAAGGGTATGATTGGGTATAATAAGTTATACATGGAGATAGGTGAATGATCAACAAAGAATCTACCACTTCTAGTAAAAGGAGTGAATGTCCTATGTGATTCGATAAATGACGACTCAGAAGTCTTTGGCCAAAGCATAATGAAATTAGAAAGGAGTTTCTAATTTGCATTAATCAGAGTTGTGCATTTGAGAATCGAAATACATATAATTAAATAAAATAAGACTTGACAGTAATTCCATGTCTTATATTTAATTGGGACATTGTTTGGTAGAAGGATTGAATTGTACGGTAACTATTCACTGAAAGGTTCTTTTATGATTAATGTTGAAATCTATATTATCTTGAAAGTCGTTGATCGCTAAGGGGGCTTACCCTTATTGTAGAATAAATATTATTTATTTAAATGAATTAAATAGTTTAATTTATTTATTTAAATAAGATTAGAATTGTTCTAATTGATTTATTCACAACCGGTTTAATATGGAGAACCTAAAGGGTCACACCGCAAAAGAAAAATATTTATTTAAGAAGTAAATGGCATAATCGTAATAATAAGTTAAGTGTATTTAATTTAATCTATAGAGATAGAATAAATTAAATAGCTTAATATTTATTATTTAATATTTTGGAAATATTAAATATAAATTAATAAGAGGAGTCTTATTATTATTATTATTATTATTTAATTCCTAATAGGGATTGAGAATTAATTAATAGAAGTACTCTCTTATGAATTCCTAATTGGATTAGGCACATAATTAATTAAAGGAGTTTAATTATAATAGAAACCCTAATCCTAAATAGTTTAGGAGGGTTCCCTATATCTATAAATAAGAGGAGTCTTATCATGATTTAGGGTTAGACAGTTACTCACTCTTCCATAAGAATTGGAGAGGGTGGAGAGTACTTGCAATTTCTATAGAGATAGAAACTAGGGTTTTGCCAACACCCATCTTCTTGAACAACTATTATTCCTTGGTGGATCACCTCTAGAGGCCAAACACTTGGGTGGCTAACGTTGATCAAAGGAAAGAATTTAATCGGTGAAATTCAAGGAGAACGCGAAGGAATTGGAGGTGAACTTGTACCCGAGGAAGCACGGTTCTACGAGGGTATAATTTCTTAATCTCTATCTCTTTCGTTTAATTGATAATTGAGCACATGGATGATCATGGTGATGGTTTGTATGAAAATTTTAAAATCCGTTTTATCGCGCTTCCGCACTATTTATGTAATTTGATTGCATATTCGCGCTATGTACAAACCTAACAAATACATCATATGAGACAATATCGAGATATTTGAAATCAATAGATAACTTGAATAAAGTTTAAGAATACTTGCATAACATATGGATCCATTGCATAAAGTAAATGCAAAGGATGGGATACTTGCCTAAAACAGCACAATTTATATATATAAGAATCATAACGATAATTAGGAACTTGCACAATGTACGAAGTTGTGTACGTCAGCAACTTGCACAATAAAAGATTGAGTTAAGGGACATGCTTACACAGATCCAATTCATAAAGTAAATGAAAAGGTAAGATACTTGCCTTGGTCGTTGACTACTGCTACACAATTTAAGTTAACTTCTTTCGAAAGACCTATCAGTTATAAGATTGATCTTTCAATCAGCAAATCATATTATACCTTATAATATCACTTCCTTATAAGTAAATTATCTAACATTCAACCACATAATCAAATATTAGATAACACATTAACACCATAAGCATTCCATTCTAAAGTTAGCACACATCGAGTCTTTAAAAGTGTTCAATATAGTATGGTGAATGGTTTCCACAAATTAACAACCAACAAACTAGTTTCCGTCTCGTCTACACTGTTTTCACAGTGAGTTAGATCGGTTGCCAGTTCGTATATACCTCTGCTCCCTGAAGGAATTGTTTAGCCCAGATACTATACATCGACTATTAAAGAGTGCGACTGTACCACTACTTTATGAATTAACACTAAGTCTATTATATAAGTCTTTCTTTATGGTCTTGTAGGTTAAGTACCCAATACAGCAAACTGGATTCCAAATCCAGCAAATTAGATGGCAATCCAGCAAACTGGATTCCAATCTAGCAAACTGAATTCCAACCTGGATTACAATCCAGCACACTGGATTCAAACTATTCAATTCAGTCAACTATTTTTGCAATCCAGTAACCTGGATTCAAACTATCCTACAATTCAGTATGCTAGATTCACTAATTCAGCAAACTATATTCATCAATTCAGCAAACTATATTCATTAATTCAGCAAACTGTTTTCATCAATTCAGCAAGCCGAATACCACAATCCAGCAAGCCGAAATAGGAATACAGCAAACCGTATTGGAAGCTGCATTCTTAAAATGACTTAACCTCTTTTAAAAATCAATTTTTATTTTCTTCAAATCTTGCCAAACATATGTACATATATTCCATACACAAAAATACTTTCCTTATGAAAGTTTTCAATTTCCTTTAACATTTTTCAAACGTCCGTTTTAAGTTTCAAAACTAAGAAAAATAATCACTATCTTGCACAACTCTGATGACACCAAATTTTTGATAGGATCTTATACATATTAACACGAGGTTCCAGTTAACATTTCGTGGCCATCGGAGTTATAGAACTCCCATTTTAGCTGTTTTCGTTGAAAAACTCTACGTTCTTATTTTAGCCGTAGATTCTTCGTTACAAGTCGAAATGCGGCGATTTTTCGCCAGGAGCTACATAACTTCCTATATTTTCAGTGGTAAAAAGTCCTGAATTTATTGCACATTCCAAGGGTCCAAACAGTGCACATAAAGTAGAGGTCAGCGGGTTTGGTCCGTTTTCTCGATTTGAGGTCTTTAGCCATAAACTCCATAACTTTCATTCCACATGGCCAAAAATTCTCAAATTTTTACAGGAGTTATATAACATCCCCAATTATCACTCCAAAGTTTTCTAGAATTTTTAGAGTATAGAAAAATGACGAAACTTCCCCTGGATGGGACTGCCCTGTAGCAGCCCCTTTCCTCTTTTGAAAAACCTGGACTGTTTTGGTAAAAACAGTCCCTACGAATTTTATACTCATTATTTTTGAGTTCTACCACTTGAGTTTAACACTTAACTCATATATCTAACACCACGCTTTGACGGATCGCAAAAAAAGTTTACGGATCACAAGTTATAAACTTACAAAGTGTTAGAAAGTTAGGGTTTTCTAACTTTTTAGAAATTAGTTTTAGGTCTTTTCTTTTTCTAAACTCTTAAACCCTTGGGTAAGATCTATGAATAATAAACTTATTAACATATAGCTCAAGAGTTTTTAAGTCCAAGATCATAAATTTTATCTCAACCAAATCAAACCAAAATAAAATGAAATAAACTATATTAAGGTAAAGAAAATTATACCTTTGCTTTATTTTCTTCTCCTTCTTCTTCCAAGATGGCTATGGAGTTTTGAAAACTTTAACAAAACTCTCTCTTCTCCCTTCTTAAGGTCACGACAACCCCCTTGGATCTTTTCTCTCTAATATTTCTTCTTGTTTTGTTTTGATAGCAATTACTTGGAAAGAAGAATAATTGAAAGAGAAAAAGTAGATTTTAGTTGTTGGTAAAATCATATAGATATATTATGTATATCTATAAAAATCCTCCATCATATATTATCTTATCTTATCCTATCTAAAGCATACTAGAAAATCTTGGACCAAATATGGTGACCCACTAATAAAGGGACACATGGCATGAATTGGATAAGAGATCACATGCACTTTTTTTTTCTCTTCAATGCCGACAGCCCTCATCTCATTTGCTCCACTTTTTGCTTTTCTTTTATAGCAATTAATTAAGTTGATCAAAATATTTACCAAGTGGGCTAACATTTGGGCTTTAATTAAACTCCTTTTGGGCTCCCTTTTACTTAGTTTAGGCCACTAGTTTTTCAAAGTTATTGTTCCATGTTTGGTTACTAATTTAATAAGTGTTGGGCTAATTTAATTAGTCCACATATTAATTATCAAAGTCTTTGATTAATTAAATGAGTGGGCTTGGTTAGTAAATTAATTAGGCTAGTCCACTAGTTTTTCTTACTAATTGGACTATTAAAATAAATTATACATATAACACATAATTCTCATTAATTAATACTCATATTAATTAATGTACAAAATTTATTCACCTACTATATTCACTTTAATTAAATAATTAATTAACCTATCTCATCAATTGTTTAATATTAATATTCTTAGGTTAGTCCACTAATTTAAATAACTATTAGTTGACTCTATTTTAACTAATAATTAGTCACATACATTATTCACATAAGTCATAATATATTTATCATCATTAATAAATAATTATCATACACATTGAACCACATGTTGTACATACATGCATTCAAGTATAATCAATACTTATATTTAGTATTCAAATTTCCTTAAGAAAATAAATTCTTATTATTCATAATACACACATACATCCATTTAAATACAATTGTAACCATAATTATATTAATCATTAAAATCCATAATCATAGATCCAATTAGGTTTTGATCATTCCTTTATCTTTGCCTCATTTACCATACTTGGTCAATTTAAAATAAATCGACTAATCTTACAAATTCATATCATAAAATAATCATAGTAATAATAATATTATTAATAATCATTTCTTAAAATATACTTTTATTATTTAAATAATATAGTAATCATATTTTTGCAAATAATTATATATCTTTAGTATAAAAATTAACTTATTAACCGAATATAATTTATAGTTATCCACTATTTCTTTAATAAGAAATTTACTTGAAACCATATATGAAATAAATATATATGTACACATATCACATATTCACATTCCTTTCCTTGCACACATTCCCATAATTGCTTTAATATATAATAAAAATTATTTTATTATAAAAAAAATTCATACGCAAAATTTCTTATTTTAATATATCAAAAATCTTGGGTTATTACATTCACCCTCCCTAATAAGGATTCCGTCCCCGGAATCACTATTCAACACTTACACCCAGGAGGATAAATATCATACACATTCATATCACAAGTAGATCCCGATCTGATTCGATCGAAGCGATCTTTAACTATTCAGCATAAAGCTTGTCTATCTGATTATACGGAATTCGATTTCTAATAGAACTCAAATTCCTCCTTCAAAACACGTTAATAAAATAATTTATTATTAAATTATGTATTATTTATTTATTAATCTAGGTCCTTCCTATAATTCCGATATTTTCAAACGTAAACGTACCCCAAGGCATATATAAGAATAAATTATTATTCGAATAATACTTGGAACTCCATCCCCGGCTGCTACCGTGTCTTGAACTGTCATGTTGAATGTCCTTGCGGTTGGTTTGTTGGTCAGAGTTGGATAAGTGATCGCCAGCTTTCCGCCGCTTTTCCCTGTGTTCGCATTTTCCCTATCTACCCTTCTTTTCGGACATTCCCTTGCCATGTGATCAGTTGATCCACAAATAAAACAATCATTGTTCTTCCTTAAATTTGGACAATTTGAAGCGATGTGTCCCTCATGCCCATATTTATAACATACACCTTTCCCTTTCAAACACTCACCCGAGTGATTCTTTCCACAGTTTTCACATTTCTTAACCTGCTTCATTATTCCTTCCTGCTTATTACCAGAATTTCCAGCCTTGTTCCATTTCCTTTTTCCACTACTTCCTTCAACCTTGACCTTATTCTTCTTTTCCTTGTTATAGAGGCTCATGGCCTCACTTCCTTCTTCGGCTATGATAGCCTTTTCCAAGAGCGATCCAAACGTACTAATCTGCAACACTGCAACCTTATTATAGATCTATGGATTCAAACCTTGTTCAAACCTTCGTGCTTTCCTTGCTTCAGTATCCACTTGGTATGGAGCGAACCTAGCCAATTCGTTAAACTTTGCTGCGTATTCAGAGACGGTCATATTTTCCTGTTTTAATTCCAGAAATTTAATTTCCATCCTAGCCTGCATCCCAGTCGAGAAGTAATTCTCGTTGAACAGTTCTTTGAACCTTGTCCATGTTACGACTTCTGTTCCGGCCCTTGTTTGATTAACCTCCCACCAGAAGTTCGCTTCCCCTTTCATTATATATATAGCAAAGGCAGTCTTTTGCTCCTCCGCTACCCTAGCAATCACAAACGCTTTTTCTATTTCCTTTACCCAAGTTTGGGCTTCTATCGGGTCAGTCGTTCCTTTAAATTCAGGTGGTCCTACTACCTTGAAGTCTTTGAAGTTCGCCAACTAGTTATTTGGCTGATTTCTTGCTGCTGGTGCTTGATTTCGCATTGCTTGTGCCAACATATTTGCAAAATTCTGTATTGGGTTTGCCTGACCTTCTGCATTATTAACAGATTCTTCTACCCTTTAGTTTCGAGTTTGACTTCTTGGCAGCATTATCTGGTTATACCAAAACCTTAAATTATTATCTTATCCTTCATATTCCTTTATGCCATATAGTATCATAACATTATGAAACAAAATTCAAAACTTAGACCAATTCGGCTTGCCGGATTACCCAATCCAGCTTGCTGGATTGTCTATTTCAGCTTGCTGGATTCATGAATTCAGCTTGCTGAATTACCCAATTCAGCTTGCTGGATTCCCAAATTCAGCTTGCCGAATTACAAGTTTATCAATTTAAACAACATACCATCTTAATCAAACATATAACCATACCATTTCATTCATATTCATAATCCTTTAAACAGTACCAAGTACTTTTCATTACACAACATGTTGTTATAACCATTTACTATCCCTTAATGAAAACAAAAGTCGGGATTAGTACATTACACACACATCATATCATACATAATCTTAAAGCACATATCCTATTTATTCCCTACGTCGTTCTTAGATCTTGGGCAAACCTTTGCCTGGTGACCTACTATTCCACATACAAAACATACGCATTGCTTCGGTTCGGGACAATGAGAAAAGACATGTCCTTCACGTCCACAATTATAACACACATTCCATCCTTTCATGCATACACCTTCATGTTTCTTGTTACAATTTGCACACCTTAATACTTTCTTAAAGTTTCCTTGGTCAGAATTTCTGATATCACAGTCATTTATCTTTCTTTTTCCTTTCTTGCTTGGAGTTGCAGACGATTTGCTACATTTAGCTCCCATAATATCAATTTGGCTTTTTAGCTTATCTTGTTCTTCCATTATTTCCATTAACGCTTTTCGTATTTGACTATTTAACACTCTTTCCATTTCGAACAACTTTTCTAGACATAACACCCTATCCCTTAGATTCTGCACTTCTGTTGATGCTTGGTCAGCTCCAACTTCAGTGTCTGAATCACTATCTGTCAGCACAACCGTTACTGGTTCTGGTACTATATTTTCCAAGATAACCACTTCATCAGGGTTGCTTTCAGTACAAGCCTCCATTTCAGCTATCGATTTGGATATTGGCTCAGGCGGAGTAATTTGCTCCTTATTCACGACATGAGATCCTCCTAATCCTTTCTTACCTAACATCTATACACAAATTATTTTGATTAGTACATAATATATACGCATAACAAACAATAGTTTATATAAGTTATTTTTATTTCGTTTTACAATGAATTTCCTTAATTCATCTCCTTTAAACTCTACTTGAGTTATTTATTTTTCAACGCTTCTATCTAGCTTAAGGTTATAACCTACGGTAATCCCCCACCTGAGGTTTTTAACCTATAGCTTTGATACCAACCTGTGGCGCCCCCAAATCCGGGTACTTAAAACCCGTACTTGGTGCTACACGATACCATTTCTTTGAGCTGTTTAATATATCACAAACTTAATATTTATATCAAAGTTGTCTATTCCCCAGGTGTGGCAACCTTTAATTACATTCCTTACATGTTACATAATATATATGATCACAATACAAAAGACTAATTATTACAGACAACACCTTAAACCTATTCCTTGAGCTATTAAAATAAATTATACATATAACACATAATTCTCATTAATTAATACTCATATTAATTAATGTACAAAATTTATTCACCTACTATATTCACTTTAATTAAATAATTAATTAACTTACTATCTTGTAGACACCCAAATTTTGCACTTCGTATACTAACCCTGACAGGAGGACAGATACGTCCATTGAGCCGACCTACGAGAGCGAAGGATGGGCGCAAGTACGAACACTCGACGCCACCGCGACGATTTGCAAATCAAAACTAACATGACAACAAGGCCGTCCGAAATGAGCATTCCCGAATGATGTGGCACGTCTCATAGTAATTTTTGGACTGTAAAATACAAACCTGTCGGCAAAAACCGACGTCACGACACGAGAATCGAGGCATGGCACGAAAATCGAGAAAGTCAAACCAGCCAGCTGCGGATTGATCTGCGGCCAATAAGTGCGCCTTTTGAAAACACGGAACTCGAAACACGGGAACTGAAAACCAGCTGAGTGGATGGGGGCGGCCAACCAGCCGCATGCGCCCAGCCAGCCGCAGATCCATCTGCGGCTGCCCTTGGCAGCCCCATATCAGTGCAGTTCTTCATTTGTTCTTGGGGGCGAGAGAAGAAAAAAAGAAAAGAAAGAAGGCAGCAGCAACAACTCGGAAAATTAGGAAGGAATAACATAAATTTGCAACAAAAGAGGAGAGAAAGGAAGAAAAAAAAGAGAGGATTTATACTCTTTTGATTTGATTGTATCATATATACTTCCCATTCTATTCAAATACACAAGTTTACATCCACTTTGACATCATTTGCAAGGTGAAAATCCCATTGTTATAGCAATTTCTATCATATCATTTGGTTAAATTAAATGTAGTTTTCATGTAATTTATGGTGGAACAATGAATTAGGGATTATTAGTGAGGGTTCCATCGGAACAAAATTCTTCCTAATAACCCGAATGATATTCATTTATTGAATTTTTTGTTTGTTTTATAGCGATATGTTGGGCGTGGTTCCTTTAGGTTGTAATTTTAGGATGTCTTGGCATTGTTAGATTATCCGTGTTGGTTATTTCTTGTAATATCCGTTTTGTGGGCGTGTGGAAATTTCGGGTGTGAGCCTAGGAACGCGACCCTGTGGTCCAAATCCAATGATGGACATCTTTTGATGTAGGTAGTAGGAACGATGTAGTCTTCATTGTAAATATGTAATCGTCGGGCCTTAAAACGACGCCAAGGCGAGAATCGTATTTAAGGCCCCGTCATAGTGAAAATATGTGATTGTGGGCGTTCGGGGTTATTTTGATGGCTTACATGCCCGTGAATAACCCCCTACGCATTATAATGCTTGATTTGAATTGCAACACCAAAAGGATTTCAAAGCCCCTTCAGCATCGTGGCTAAACGATGAAGTTTTTTCCATAAAATCAATCAAACTAGGGTATTAGCATCACGAGGATAAGAAATAGGAATTGCTAATGAATGTCGATTTCTATCTTAACGAGAAGGCAAAGGGAAGATCGTGTTCAAACGTCACAAGAAATGGTTTTATAGAATAAATGACGTTTTATTAAACCAATGTGCATAGGGTTAAAGAGATCCTAGAAAATTGCCGTCATTTTAATTATGAGAGCAACGTATAGGTCTCGATTCCTATTTTGACAAAGGTTTAAAAAACTCTTGTTTTGCCAAAACAACACCTAAACGAAAACCTTGCAGTTTTGACAATTAAAATCAAACCTTTCTGATAAAGAATAAAGCTTTCTCGTATAAGCCAGATGACATTCTAAAGCATTCTCAAAGCACGACTTTCCATAAAAAAAACCCCAAAATGATTCTTTCATACAAACTCACCACAATATTCATATAGACACACACGCGCGCACACACATACCCATTTTATGAATTAAAGGATAGGAAAAGCATCAAGATTGCGGTAACCGTATTTCACGAAAGTCGGGGGGTGCCTAACACCTTCCCCTTGCTTAAGCAAGCCCCCGAACTCTATGAATCTCGGTTCGCAGACCAATTAATTCGGAGTCACATATGAGCCAGCGATTTACGAAAGAACGAAACTCGGATGAGTTGGTACATCCATTTCAAATATACCAACTGGCGACTCTGATTAATTGGCTCATCATAAAAAATGATCTTTCAAAACCCCGTCGACATTAAGTGCCGACCTTTTCCAAAAAAAATCATCTAACAAAAAGGCTAAAATTGGAAAGGATAAATATCGCGACGGAAGCAATTCCTCCCGGCGTCGACAGCTGGCGACTCCGCTGGGGACATTAGAGGGCTTAAGCCGCGTTTAAATCTTGATGCTATCCTATCCTTTAAAAATTCATGAATGTGTATTTGCATGCGATATTGTGACCTGTTTTGCTTGTTGTTGTGTGAATGTGTGTTTTGTCCAGTGAATGAATGATTAAATGGAATTGCTTTACTTTAAAGTAATCATTTGCATACGGTGAGGACGATGAATGTGAATGTATGTTGAGAGTGTACCTCCTCTTGAGGTGAACCCGTCGGTTGCTTATTACTGGACTCGAAGGGGCTGCTCCCCGGAGATGGCTCAGGAAACGCACCACCCAGATCCGCTCCAATCGAAAGGATTCAGACGAGTAGATTGCGAAGATTTGGGGACCTTCATGCCGAAAAGCCCGCGAGAGTAACCCTAGGGTAGGTCAGCCTCTGATAAACCCAACGCAAGGAAAGTCTCTTCATGCCCTTTTACGTTTACGCGTATAAATGTCATAGTCCCATTCAATATTTTTACATATACCTCCATGTTTTGCAGGGAATAGCTGGGAAGGCATAATAATTCGTGTCTAACATTTGTTATTGCAATGAGGGACTACTAACATTTTGTTTTGCAGGGAAAGATTAAAAAGCCCAAAAACACGAAATTTACAGCTTTAGCATGCATCCACATCTTTCATTTCCCAAAGATTAAACTTCAAACCGTTGTTTCTGTAGGATTGCTCCTCAAACGCGTTTGCAATCTAAGAGGGCCCAGGACTCTACATCTGAAATGGCTGATCTTCCACCTATTAATCCTGGTTCCATATCTCGTGAGGAATTTGATGATTTTAAGAAACAGATGTTGGAAATGGCCATGATGCTGAAGGAACAATTGCTACCTAGACAGGATCCACCTAAAGAGGATCCACCCCAACCTAAGGGCGAGCCAGTCATCCCAAAGGCCATTCCTATACCTAACAGGACAGTGATTACTATCCCAGAGGAAGGAGACACTGATGGCCTTCGAAAGAAAATAAAACAAATGGAGGAGACCATCCAATCCCTGAAAGGCATAGGTTCCTTGGGCAGGGTGAATTATTCAGATCTGTGTGTCTTTCCAGGAACCAGATATCCGGAAAAGTTTAAAATTCTCGAATTTGAGAAATACAATGGGAAGGGGGATCCTTATACACATCTGAAAATATACATTGGGGAGCTTGAATCTTATGCAGAAGACGAAGGTCTAAGAATGCAATTATTCCAAAAGAGCCTGACGGGAGAAGCAAGAATTTGGTATGCCCGTCTTGATAATGCCCGGATCCACAATTGGGAGGAGTTGGCCCATACCTTCTTAACACAATATAGCTTCCAGGCACAAATGGCCCCTGATAGATATCAAATGACGAAAATCAAGAAGCAACTAAAAGAATCTTTCAGGGATTATGCACAGCGATGGAGGGGTATGGCTGCACAGGTGAATCCCCCAATGAGCGAGTCGGAGATGGTGATGACCTTCGTGGATATTCAGGAGGCACCTTATTATGAGCGGGTTATATCGGGGATTAGAAGACCTTTTGCCGAGATGATAAAACACGGAGAAATGGTGGACATGGGGTTAAAGTCTGGCAAGATCGGGGACTTCACAGCTTTAGAAGCAGTTGCGGAACAAATCCAGAGTGGAAACTATGGCAGTGCTTCCCACAGGACCCAAAAGAGAAGGGAGGAGGATGTGTCCCTCATTCTGCAGGGATCATCTAGGAAGTTGGAAAATAGCCCTCCAGTGCAAATACAGAGAATTGTGCCACCCCGACAACCTAATTTCGATAATCAAAGGACGGACGGACGAAGAAGGTTTGAGACCGCAAGAGATCGGGTATTCACCCCGCTTGGGGATCCTCTTGAACAAATTTTGGCAGTATTAATAGCACAGAGAAGGATAGTCAATTTGGCTCCCCCAATTGACCCAAAAGGGAGAGGATTTAACCCAAGTAAGAAGTGTGCATACCATTCGGGTTCCCCTGGTCATGATACTCAGGAATGTTGGGCGCTGAAGCATAGAATTCAGAACTTGATCGATAGTGGGGAAATTGTGGTGGAACAGCCAGACTCCCCAAATGTTAAAGTCAATCCCCTGCCAAAGCATGATGGGGAAGGGGTCAATGTGGTGGAAGCCAGCGAAACCGGAGGACCATCAAGGCCGAATTATATGAAGAGAATTGATGAGATGATTGGCATGACAAGTAATCAGCGAGCAAAGCCGCCTTTCATCTGTCGCATTCCGGCCGATCTGACCACCAACAACTGGACGATGAAGCCAGTATTATCTAAGCGAGGGTAAAATATGGCGTCAGGGTGGTATACCTCGGATGGTGGGGGATGAGGATGCCAGTTTTTGTTCCTTATTTTAAATTTTGCATAGTCATGTTATTTTGTCATGTTATTTTAAAGATGATCATGGTGGGAAAATGACTTATATATATGACAAATATTTTTGTTTCATGTCAGGTGTACCGATTTGAGTATTGCTTGCCTAACAAACGTTTCAAATTTGAAAGACGACTACGATTTTGATATTGAGCTAGATTTCGATTTAATGGGCATTGAGCAGGATGAAACAGATAATGACGACACGCCTGACGAGATCAGAGGATGGGTCGAAGACAAACCCAAACCCAACTTAGACCAAATCATCACCTTAAATATCGGAACCCCTGATAAACCCACAGAGCAAGAAAGGGACATACCTGACCCCTAGCCAAAAAAAAAACAAAAATAACCAAGTTGCTAAGCCAGTATGAGGATGTTTTTGCCTGGTCTCATGAGGACATGATCGGATTGCCCACCGACATTGTGGTACACCGGTTGCCCATCAAGAGGGGTTTCAAGCCTGTCAAGCAGAAACACTTCAATTCTGTCATTTACCGTCCTAAGATGAATGGGGCAGTGAAGGCTGCAAATAAGAATATCAAGAAGATAATGGCGAGAATGTCTGCCAATCATCGGGGATGGTCGGATCTGTTACCTCTCACCCTGCTGGCGTACAGAACCTCGGTGCGTACTTCTACAGGGGCAACCCCTTACGCTTTGGTATACGAAATGGAGGCTGTTCTGCCAGTTGAGGTTGAAATGGCATCCCTCAGAATCTTGATTGATGCTCAAACAAACGAGGGGGATTGAATGCAAAGTCGGTACGACCAATTGGCCCTAATTGATGAAAGGAGGGTGGCGGCTGTCTTGCACGGTCAGTTATATCAGCAAAGAATCTCTCGATCGTACGACAAAAAGATAAGACCTCGGAAGTTCAAGGAAAATGACCTAGTGCTAAAAAGAGTCATGCCTTGTCAAGACAAAGCCAAAGGGTAGTTTGCCCCGAACTGGGGAGGACCTTTTGTGATAAAAAAAAGCGCTGTCCGGAGGAGCCCTCATATTGAAAGAGATGGACGGTGAGGTGTTTCCACAACCCATCAATTCCGACTCGGTGAAGCGGTTCTATCCAAAAAAAAAAATCATTTTCACTTCCTTCTTTGAAGAACGAACTACGTAGGACCTGATCTCCCGACTTTTGGGGGTACGTAGGCAGCCATCGTGGCACGGTCCCATTCCTTACAAAATAATACTTTCTTCTATCGAAACCGATTTCCCAACGGCCAGAAAAACCTTCCTATACCCTCGAAACCAGTCGCCTGATCAGCTTCATCTCAGGTGACATAACCCTAACCCAACCAAACACTTAGCCAAAATCTAAGACTCAGTCCGATGAAATCAACAGGATGTGCGGCAAAATCTGTCGAATCCCCATCAAGACCTGAGAGGAGAAAGAAGGCGAAATATCAAAATCGTGGTTAGCTGAATAAAATGTGGGTCCAATGAAAGGCATCGATACGAAAAAAAAAGGAAAAATGACTAAATTTAAATACATGTTTATATATATTAGTCATTTTGTTACAAGATTTCTCTTTTAATAAAGCGATGAAACTGACATAGTCTACGCAGGAAATAAAATGATCTACAAATCTGAAACTAACTGAGCAGAATGGATAAGGTGGCAGATACATTTGAAGCATCGGCATCCCCTGCAATCTGCTGCCCCATCATGTCGATGCGACCCAACAAAGTAGTGGCTCGGCTAACGGTCTCAGAGTGAGCATCTATAACTGCCCTAGTCTGCAATACAATGCTGTCTCTGTCGGCAGGGGCAACGTCTATGGCCAGAATAGCAGCATCTCTCTCAACAAGAGCAGCATCCCTCTCAGCCTCGGTAGCAATCAATGCCAGTTGGGTCCGGCTATCCTCAGTAACCCGACTAGGGGTAGAATCAGCGGAGATGGAGTCATATATGGAGGTCATCTCTATAGACTCGGGGGGGGGGGGGGAATAAATACCCCTGGGGCAGTGTCATCTGTGAAAATCACTCGGGAGTCATCAAATACTCCAGTCTGACTCAAACAAACCATATCAGAGTCTCCGTGCCAACATTGCACATGAGCAGATGTCTGAATGGGGCAATTCTCACTAAACTCGGCAAAGATGCTGCGAGACCAAAGATCATATATCCGCAGTAGATCTCTTCCTATTTAGGGTCATCTCCACTGTCCCTAATCTAAGCACCTGGCGGGCAGGGGCCCAATAGCTCAGAATACCCCCCATAAAGCTTGCCGGCACCTGAAAGGATAATAAGGACCAGGGATGTCCCAGAAGACCATCTACAATAACCCTGTCGCCCGGTGATGAACTGACCAAAGCAGCGGAAAAGTCTGCCAACGACCCCTGGGAAGGGTTGAGATCCAAACAATCAACGACCCCTGGGAAGGGCTGAGATCCAAACAAATCAACGACCCCTGGGAAGGGCTGAGATCCAAACAATCAACGACCCCTGGGAAGGGCTGAGATCCAAACAAATCAACGACCCCTGTGAAGGGCTGAGATCCAAATAATCAACGACCCCTGGGAAGGGCTGAGATCCAAACAAATCAACGACCCCTGGGAAGGGTTGAGATCCAAACAATCAACGACCCCGGGAAGGGCTGAGATCCAAACAAACAACGACCCCTGGGAAGGGCTGAGACCCAAACAATCAACGACCCCTGGGAAGGGTTGAGATCCAAACAATCAACGACCCCTGGGAAGGGCTGAGATCCAAACAATCAACCACCCCTGGGAAGGGCTGAGATCCAAACAAATCAACGACCCCTGGGAAGGGCTGAGATCCAAACAATCAACGACCCCTGGGAAGGGCTGAGATCCAAACAATCAACGACCCCTGGGAAGGGCTGAGATCCAAACAATCAACGACCCCTGCGAAGGGCTGAGATCCAAACAATCAACGACCCCTGGGAAGGGCTGAGATCTAAACAAATCAACGACCCCTAGGAAGGGCTGAGATCCAAACAATCAACGACCCCTGGGAAGGGCTGAGATCCAAACAAATCAACGACCACTAGGAAGGGCTGAGATCCAAACAATCAACGACCCCTGGGAAGGGCTGAGATCGAAACAATCAACGACCCCTGGGAAGGGCTGAGATCCAAACAATCCACGACCCCTGGGAAGGGCTGAGATCAAAACAATCGACGACCCCTGGGAAGGGCTGAGATCCAAACAATCCACGACCCCTGGGAAGGGCTGAGATCCAAACAATCCACGACCCCTGGGAAGGGCTGAGATCCAAACAATCAACGACCCCTGGGAAGGGATGAGATCCAAACAATCAACGACCCCTGGGAAGGGTTGAGATCCAAACAATCAACGGCCCCTGGGAAGGGCTGAGATCCAAACAATCAACGACCCCTGGGAAGGGCTGAGATCCAAACAAATCTACGACCCCTGGGAAGGGCTGAGAACCAAATAATCAACGACCCCTGGGAATGGCTGAGATCCAAACAATCAACGACCCCTGGGAAGGGCTGAGATCCAAACAAATCAACGACCCCTGGGAAGGGCTTAGATCCAAATAATCAACGACCCTGGGAAGGGCTGAGATCCAATCAAATCAAGGACCCCTGGGAAGGGCTGAGATCCAAACAATCAACGACCCCTGGGAAGGGCTGAGATCCAAACAATCAACGACCCCTGGGAAGGGCTGATTTCCAAACAATCAACGACCCCTGCGAAGGGCTGAGATCCAAACAATCAACGACCCCTGGGAAGGGCTGAGATCCATACAATCAACGACCCCTGGGAAGAGCTGAGATCCAAACAATTAACGACCCCTGGGAAGGGCTGAGATCCAAACAATCAACGACCCCTGGGAAGGGCTGAGATCCAAACAATCAACGACCCCTGGGAAGGGCTGAGATCCAAACAAATCAACGACCCCTGGGAAGGGCTGAGATCCAAACAATCAACGACCCCTGGGAAGGGCTGAGATCCAAACAATCAACGACCCCTGGGAAGGGCTGAGATCCATGTTAGGTTTGTACATAGCGCGAATATGCAATCAAATTACATAAATAGTGCGGAAGCGCGATAAAACGGATTTTAAAATTTTCATACAAACCATCACCATGATCATCCATGTGCTCAATTATCAATTAAACGAAAGAGATAGAGATTATGAAATTATACCCTCGTAGAACCGTGCTACCTCGGGTACAAGTTCACCTCCAATTCCTTCGCGTTCTCCTTGAATTTCACCGATTAAATTCCTTCCTTTGATCAACGTTAGCCACCCAAGTGTTTGGCCTCTAGAGGTGATCCACCAAGGAATAATAGTTATTCAAGAAGATGGGTGTTGGCAAAACCCTAGTTTCTATCTCTATAGAAATTGCAAGTACTCTCTCTCTCCAATTCTCATGGAAGAGTGTGTAAATTGTCTAACCCCAAATCATGATAAGACTCCTCTTATTTATAGATGTAGGAATAACCCTTCCCTAAACTATTTAGGATTAGGGTTTGTATTATAATTAAACTCCTTTAATTAATAATGCTCCTAATCCAATTAGGAATCCATGGGAGAGTACTTCTATTAATTAATTCCCAATCCCTATTACGAATTAAATAATAGTAATTGTAATAATAATAATAATAATAATAATAATAATAAGACTCCTCTTATTAATTTATATTTAATATTTCCAAAATATTAAATAATAAATATTAAGATATTTAATTTATTCTATCTCCATAGAGCAAATTAAACACACTTAACTTATTATTACGATTATGTCATTTACTTCTTAAATAAATATTTTCCTTTTGCGGTGTGACCCTTTAGGTTCTCTATATTAAACCGGTTGTGAATAAATCAATTAGAACAATTCTAATGTTATTTAAATAAATAAATTAAACTATTTAATTCATTTAAATAAATAATATCTATTCTACAATAAGGGTAAGCCCCCTTAGCGATCAACGACTTTCCAGATAATATAGATTTCAACATCAATCACAAAAGAACCTTTCAGTGAATAGTTACCGTACAATTCAATCATTTTACCATACAATGTCCCAATTAAATATAAGACATGGAATTACTGTCAAGTCTTATTTTATTTAATTATATGTATTTCGATTCTCAAATGCACAACTTTGATAAATGCAAATTAGAAACTCCTTTCTAATTTCATTCTGCTTTGGCCAAAGACTTCTGAGTCGTCATTTATCGAATCACATAGGACATTCTCTTCTTTTACTAGAAGTGGTAGATTCTTTGTTGATCATTCACCTATCTCCATGTACAACTTATTATACCCAATCATACCCTATGATATACCATCAGGGTCTTAAGGGACATGTCAAAGTATAACTCATCATACACAAGATACTATGATGATCTCAAGTCCAAGGATCACTTGTACTACTATCACTAGAGGAATTCCTATTGACAGACGAGTAAAACTCCATTAGGTATTCCTTAGCGAGCCACGTTCAGTGAACTTATTCTCTAATAAGCACCTACATACTTGCTTTAGTGTCTCCACACAAATGATTATGAGATCAATCATCCTCTTCATAAGAGCAAGCAACGTATGTACTAATCTATCCGGATTCACTAATCCCCTTTTTAGTAATCCATCGATTAGGAACGATTTTAGTTTGTGAGCTATCTTGAATTTAGATCTCATTAGCATGATCACCATCATGATTCTAAAAGCATTGCTCAAAACTATGGGTTTATCACATTTAATATAACAGCACCATGTAGATAAAGTAAAATGTCTTTAATAACCGAATAAGATTACAAAGTATATGCTACATCATATCAAATATGATTGGCTTGTGTGCATACTACTTTCAATCTCCCACTTGCACTAAAGCCAATCGTCATGGTATCTAATACCCTTCTTCTCTAAGTGACGATCATCCTGTTGTTTGGATAAAGCTTCAGTAAATGGATATGCAATGTCGTTCTTGAGAGTCCACTATCTCTATAGTGACTTCTCCTCTTTCAATGATTCCACTAATCAAATGAAAGTGCCGCAACACATGTTTGAATCCAAGATGAGACTTAGGAACTATTCCTAGTTCTGTGATGAATTTTTCATCCAAACAATCAACTTGCAGCTTCATTTACAGCTATATACTTTGTCTTTGTCTTGTCACTAAACTAACAACACTTTGCTGTTTGGAACCTTTCCAATTCACTGCACCATCTTTCAAGGTAACGTTTTACCCTAAAGTGGATTTGTTATCGTCTTGGTCAGTCTGAAAAACTTGAGTCTGTTTAGCCCTCTAGTTTTAATTCAGACCTACCATGAATCATAATCACATCTTCTGTACAAGTTAAGTACCTAAAGATGTTTATCACTGTCTTACAGTAATCTTCTCCAGAATATGACTGATCAACATCAAGCCTAGTATATTCATTGCATACATGAAAGTAACTCATGTGATCTCTCTTTCAATTGGGGACAATTTTAGAGAGCTTTTCTCCATAACTCATCATCATGAGACCTCTCTTGGAGTTTGCCATGCTAAACGCCTTTAGCATCGAATGAATATACATTTATTGGGTCAAGTCGAGCATCCTTTTAAATCTATCTATATAGATTTATATCCCCAATTTATAGGATGTTCCTCCCAAGTCATTCATGGAGGAATGTTTAGATAATTTTATCTTTACTGATTGTAGCATTGGTGTGTTATTCCTTATCAGTTGTATATCAACATATAATACCAAGGAATGTCACAGTGCTCCCACTGACCCTTTTGTACACACTAGGTTCATTCTCCTTTTGATAAAATCAAACTCTTTTGATTGTCTCATCAAAATGAATGTTCCATCTTTGAGAAGCTTGCTTCAATCCATCTTTGGATCATTGTAGCTTAAAACACGATTTGCTTCAACCTTTGAAACAAATTCCTCTGGCTGTATCATACATACATTCTCCTCAAGTCTTCATTGAGGAAGGGTGTCTCCACATCCATTTTTCCAGATTTCGTAATAAGCTGCAATCACAAGCAAAATCCAAATGGACTTGAGCATTACCCGGTAATAAGGTTTTATCACAGTCAACTCCTTGACTTGAAAAACCTTTTTTTAAACAGGTCTGGTCTTATAGGTCTCCACCTTGCCATTTGCCTCAGTCTTTCTCTTAAAGACCCATATTCACACTCTAGGCACTATGCCCTTATGTGGAGTAACCAGAGTCTATACTTGGTTCTCATACATGGAGTCAATTTCAGATTTCATGGCCATCTACCATTTCTCTGAGTATCTTATACTCATAGCCTTATCGTATATAACTGGATCATCATCCTCTATGATGCGTACCTCATCATCATCCTCTATGATGAATCCATACCCCCAGGTATCTTCGGTACTCTTCCAGATTTACGATTCGGTTGTGGTACAATAGGTCTATCTACAGGTTCCTCGGTTCGACTTAAAGTGCTTTGTGGTTCTCAAACTCTTTCAAGATCTATTACCCTCCCACTAGCTCCTTCGATGATAAACACCTTTATCTAAGAAGGCAGCGTGTAGGATTATAGTAATAATACCCTAAACTTTCTTTAGGATATCCCACAAATCTGCACTTGTCAGATTTTGTCCCAAACTTATCTTTGAAACCTTTTCACATAAGTTGGACAACCCCTTATCTTAACATACTTAAGAATAGGAATCCTCCCTATCCATAACCTTTATGGAGTATTGGGGCCAGATTTTTGAGGTTACCTTATTTTGTAGATATGCAGCCGTTTCTAGGGCATAAGCCTAGATGGATACTGGAATGTCGGTAAAAATCATTATGGACTGCACCATGTCCAACAAGGTACAATTTCTCCTTATAGACACACCAATCAATTATTGTGTATCAGGAGGTGTCCATTATGTGAAAATACCATTTAGAGATGATCTAGAAACTTATTGCACAAGTATTCCTTCCTCGATTTGATCAAAGAATCTTAATACTTTATCAATTTGTTTCACTTCTGAATTCTTTGAACCTTTCAAATGATTCAGACTTGTATTTCATCAAATACACACATTAAACTCTTTGAATGACCATCTCCTTTTTTCTTTTATTAGTTTGTTCAATTTGCAAAATATTTTTCATGTAAGTCAAGTTTACAAAGTCTATCAAGTGATCTTTCAGTTTCAAACAAAACATTATCATTATAAATAGAACAACAATTGTTCTTAAATATAATACCAAAACCTTCCTTGTCCAACAACGGAAGTAATAATGTTTCTAAAGAGAACTGGAACATAATAACAACTTATTAACTTAATAAACTTTCCCGTAGGCAATGCTAAACTATAAGTTCCTATGGTTAATGTAGCAACCTTTGCTCCATTCCCACACATAAGATTACTACTTTGTTTAGCTTTCTACTTCTGCTTAGTCTCTGCATTGGATTGATACGTGAGAACTACAGCCGGTATCCAATACCCAAGTAGAACCTTGACTTATAGAAAAATTTATTTCAATCATGAACAAACCCATATTTGTAACCGAAGCTTCACTAAGCTTCTTCTGGTTAGCCTCTGTAAGATACTCTTTACAGTTTCCTTTCTAGTGTCCAGGCTTATTGCATTGGAAGCAAACTCCTTTGCTATTTGCATCAGTCTTGTTCTTATTGTCCTTTGTTTTTGCCTTTCCATTTACCTTCTTTGAATTGTTCTTCTTTTAAGAAGATCCTTTGGCCCTCTTCCGCTTCCTGGAAGAATCATCTACCAGTAAGACTTGGTCTTTCTTGGTTGAGAAGTGACTCTTTACAGTTTTCAACATGTTTAAGCAACTCAGGCAGGCTGACATATAGCTTGTTCATGTGGAAATTCACAACAATTTGTGAAAAAGAGTCCGGAAGTGATTGCAAGATCAAATCTTGGATCAACTCTCCATCCATTAAAACCCAGTTGTCCCAATTTGTTCAATCAGATTGATCATTTTGAGGACATTTGTCTATACTATAGTGCCATCGGTTATTCTAGATCGGAAGAGCTCCTTCGATATCTGATATCTAATAGTCCTACTTTCCTCACCCTTCAACTCCTTGAAGGTGCAGGAGTATAGTAGGAGCATCCATAGTTTCATGCTGACGCTAAAGCTCGTTACTCATGGATGCGAGCATGATGCATTGAGCCAACTGTGCATCATCTTGCCACTTTCTAAAAGTAGCAATCTCTTCCTCTGAGGCATTGTCTGCAACCATTGCAGGGATAGGCATATTAAGGACATAAGATAGCTTTTCAGCCTTGAGAACTATTTTCAAATTCTTTAACCAGCCCTTTTAATACGGTCCGATTAATTAGCATCTAATATGCTATGCAGTGATAGTGAATTAGACATCGTAAAATTCTATAAATGAATTTGTAATTTAACAACATTTTAGCATACATTCATTTATTAAATAATTACCAAAATAAATTAGGACTTTATTTTAAATTGGTATCTCCCACTATTTTCATCAAACTGTATTACCCTCAATATACAGTTCGGCAAATCTAATTAAAGATTTGGTAGTGAGAATAAGGATCTCATTTCAAATATATATAGCCTTGTGTGACACAACAAACGATATATAAATAAATAGGTAGACAACTATTGTCAATTACATCACTATGTAACTCCTTTTAATTTGCCTCTTAGATTATTTTGATCAAGTGGTGACACATCCGAATCAAAATTATCCAAGTTAAGTCCAACCTAGCACTTCCATATATTCGAAAGAAAAACATTGTCCTTGTGTGACACAACAAAACAGCATCGTTCAGTCTCTGTATAAGCATCAAATGTGATAAAGCAACATCTTAAATATTTAATACTTGCCTTGTGTGACACAACAAACTCATATTAAATATTTAATACTCTATCATTTTACCATGCTAGAAGGCGACGTTCGATATTCCAAATATCTTTGAACGCTTAGGACTTAATATGATTTCTTTGAGGGGTTTGTTATTATTTGTCTCATCTTGTTTAGCGCGCATGCACATATATATATAAAATACGCGTCATATTATTAAATATGCGAAGCATGTTGTATAATATATAATATATACATAGTAAGCATGCACATATAGAATACTATATTCTACCCGGATTGATTATGGACTTTTATTCTAATTTGGTTCACTAGAGCCACCAAGAGAACCAAAAGGTCAAACCTAGGGTGCAAGAACAAAATTTAAATATAACTATTACATTTAAACCCGGGCTCCATTACAAACGGGTCTTCAAGCGCTCCTTGCTCCTTTGTCTCCAATTCTTCAAGTAATTCTAACTAAACCTATTACATAAACTATTTACAATAAATAGAAACCTTGATCAGCAGTCAAGGGGAAGTACATAGGAGGGAGATAGAATTTACATTAAGAAAAATTAGAGAAGACGAGGTACGCAGACCCCATTTATAAAAACCCATTCATTCAAGCATCCATTAAAATTAATCCAATCACACATTGGTCAATAGTCCATAATCAATCCCTATTTATTATCATACATATCTCTATATGTATCAATAAATAACATTCATCTCATGAATAATAAAACCATTCCATATATGCATTGATATCAATTAATGGGCAATTAAAAGTTTACTAGGAATCTAATTTTAAAACAAAAATAAACTCCTTTATTTTAATCAAAATTTAAATCATAATAAACTTATTTATTTTATTTTATCCAATTTTGAATAAAAATAAACTTCTTTATTTTTAATCAAATTCCAAATCAAAATAAACTCTTTTATTTCAATTAACATGGAATCCAATTTCAAGTTGAAAACAAACTCTTTTATTTTAACTTAAAATTTGTTGGAAAATAAAATATGTTGAATCCTATTCCTTATCAAAATAAACATCTTTATTTTTAAGGAAACATGGAATCATATTCCATATGTGAATAAACTCCTTTATTCTAGGAAACATGGAATCCTATTCCATATGTGAATAAACTCCTTTATTCTTAATTTATATCAATTAAATAAATCATTTATTTTAATTTGAATAATAAATTATTTTTTTTCGATTCTGCCGTCCGGCGCAGCTGCGCCCAGATTGAACTGGGAACCGGCCCAGCTGCGCTGAATCCCAGGAAACGTTTTTTCTGGGTTTGGGCGCAGCTGCGCTCCAGAATGAACTGGAGCCGGCGCAGCTGCGCCGCGTAGCAGATTTCGGGAAAACAGGTTATGCCCAAAAATTTGATCCAATCGCATATCATACACACATGGAATCATCATAATCGATAATTAGCACAAGGTTAGGCTCTGATACCACTGTTAGGTTTGTACATAGCGCGGACATGTAATCAAATTACATAAATAGTGCGGAAGCGCGATAAAATCAGATTTTAAAATTTTCATACAAACCATCACCATGATCATCCATGTGCTCAATTATCAATTAAACGAAAGAGATAAAGTATGAGAATCATACCCTTGTAGAACCATGCTTCCACAGGTACGAGTTCACCTCCAAATCCTTCGCGTTCTCTTTGAATTCCACCGATTAAATTCCTTCCTTTGATCAACGTTAGCCACCCAAGTGTTTGGCCTCTAGAGGTGATCCACCAAGGAATAATAGTTATTCAAGAAGATGGGTGTTGGCAAAACCCTAGTTTCTATCTCTATAGAAATTACAAGTACTCTCTCTGATTTATAGATGTAGGAATAATCCTTCCCTAAACTATTTAGGATTAGGGTTTGTATTATAATTAAACTCCTTTAATTAATAATGCTCCTAATCCAATTAGGAATCCATGAGAGAGTACTTCTATTAATTAATTCCCAATCCCTATTACGAATTAAATAATAGTAATTGTAATAATCATAATAATAATAAGACTCCTCTTATTAATTTATATTTAATATTTCCAAAATATTAAATAATAAATATTAAGCTATTTAATTTATTCTATCTCCATAGAGTAAATTAAACACACTTAACTTATTATTACGATTATGCCATTTACTTCTTAAATAAATATTTTCCTTTTGCGGTGTGACCCTTTAGGTTCTCCATATTAAACCGGTTGTGAATAAATCAATTAGAACAATTCTAATGTTATTTAAATAAATAAATTAAACTATTTAATTCATTTAAATAAATAATATTTATTCTACAATAAGGGTAAGCCCCCTTAGCGATCAACGACTTTCCAGATAATATAGATTTCAACATCAATCACAAAAGAACCTTTCAGTGAATAGTTACCATACAATTCAATCCTTCTACCATACAATGTCCCAATTAAATATAAGACATGAAATTACTGTCAAGTCTTATTTTATTTAATTATATGTATTTCGATTCTTAAATGCACAACTCTGATAAATGCAAATTAGAAACTCCTTTCTAATTTCATTCTGCTTTGGCCAAAGACTTCTGAGTCGTCATTTATCGAATCACATAGGACATTCTCTTCTTTTACTAGAAGTGGTAGATTCTTTGTTGATCATTCACCTATCTCCATGTACAACTTATTATACCCAATCATACCCTTTGATATACCCTCAGGGTCTTAAGGGACATGTCAAAGTATAACTCATCATACACAAGATACTATGATGATCTCAAGTCCAAGGATCACTTGTACTACTATCACTAGAGGAATTCCTATTGACAGGCGAGTAAAACTCCATTAGGTATTCCTTAGCGAGCCACGTTCAGTGAACTTATTCTCTAATAAGCACCTACATACTTGCTTTAGTGTCTCCACACAAATGATTATGAGATCAATCATCCTCTTCATAAGAGCAAGCAACGTATGTACTAATCTATCCGGATTCACTAATCCCCTTTTTAGTAATCCATCGATTAGGAACGATTTTAGTTTGTGAGTTATCTTGAATTTAGATCTCATTAGCATGATCACCATCATGATTCTAAAAGCATTGCTCAAAACTATGGGTTTATCACATTTAATATAACAGCACCATGTAGATAAAGTAAAATGCCTTTAATAACCGAATATGATTACAAGGTATATGCTACATCATATCAAATGCAGAGGTGATGTCCTAACCGACAATGGATAAAGAGGGATGTCCTAACCGACAATGGACTTGAAGAGGTGATGCAACAGCAGAACAAGCAACTGATTTTGACACTCCAAATGCAGACTCATTAAGCAGATATAGGCCCCCTGATGCACGACCTCTAGCAATCGTCTTCTTCGTCGTAAGATCCTGATAAACACAAGAATCAGGATAAAAAGTGACTGAACAATTAACATTTTTTGTCAATTTGCTAACAGAAATTAGATTAAAGGGAAATTTTGGTAGAAATAAGGTAGATTCAAGAGAGAGAGAGAAGGGCTCAACGGAACAGTGCATATGCCTTTAATATTGACTGTGGACCCATCCGCTAGAGTAACACCAACATGGGTTAATACTTTTTGAAAGGAAAAAAGATTATTAGAATTACCTGTCATATGATTAGAAGCCCCAAAATCAATTACCCAGGGACGAGAAGTACTAAGGCAAGCACTAGCATTACCTGTCTGGACAAAAGTAGTAGTGGAAGAAGATGGTGGTTGATGAGAAGCTTGGTACTGAGTATATTGTGCATATTCGTGAACACTCATAGTTACTGTTTTCTCCTCAGTACTTTGGGAAACCCCTGGTTGTACTCCAGTATCCGACCCAATAACAATATTAGCATATCGAGGTTGCCCCTGAGGGGATCAACCTTGTAAATGTCGACAATATCACTGAATATGGCCAGGCTCACCACAATGAAAACAAACAATATGACCGGATCCAGAATTGTCAGAACTCTGACCCTTGCTACTTCCTCGACCTCCATTAGTGGTACCATGACCACTCCACCGACCAGCACTACGACCTCCTCCTCGAAAAATAGAGGAAGTACCGCCTCTAATGCCTCTTCCATGAGTAGTAACAAGTGCAGCCTTCTCAGAAGACACATGAGGAGTAGATCCTTCACGAGATATCCGTAGAACCCTTGCAAAAGCATCAGTGAGCGAGGGCATTTCAGAACTACTCAAGAGTTGTGAGCGAATCGATTCAAATTCTGGACCTAGAGCACTAAGAAACCCCATAACCGCCAATTGCTCCCATTGAGCTTGCATTTTTGTTACGTCATTTGTGATAGGAAGCAAAGTATTCATCTCTTCATATATTTTCTTATAATCCGCAAAGAACTGAGTCAATGGACGTCCATCCCGTGTAGTTCTGTAAAAGTTTTGAGAAACATCATAGATACGAGCAAGATTATTTTTACCAGAATAAAGAACCTCCAAATACTCCCATAATCCCTTAACTGTATCAGTATGAGTAACCAAATTCACAATCTGACTATCCATAGAATTAAGCAACTGATACAAAATGCGAGCGTTCGTCAAGTCCCATTCTTCTGGTGCAACTTTAGAGGGTCGTGTTTGGGTCAAATACTTCTCCTGTTCCCTCCCAATCAAACATAAGCGGATAATTTTCCGCCATTGTGGATAATTATGGAGACCCTCTAACTTCTTGTCTGTAAGGCGATTAGAGGATGAAACCACCTCAGTAACAATAGAAGAATTCTTCGAAACCATTACCGTAGACGTCTCGCTTGACTTAGTTGTCATCTTGCACGTATCAAAAACTCAAAAAAAAAAAATAGTCCAAACCTTAACACTAAAACATCCAGGAATAAGACAACCAATTGTCAACCGTCCATCAACTCAAAAACAAACTTCATTAAAAGATTCTAATTCACCTTCTAAATCATTCAACAAGACTGCAATCGAAAAACAAACTTACAGACAATAGCGATGAAAAGAACCCTACTACAGTGTCAGTGAACAGTGTTCTGCTACAGTACCGATGAACAATGTTTCTGCTGCAGTGCCGATGAGCAATGCTTCTGCTACAGTGTCGATGAACAATGTTTCGTCTACAATGCTGATGAACAGTGGTTTTTTTTTTTGAAGAAAGGGAAAAAAATTAAGATACCGCAGGAATGCGGAACCCTGACTTTGATACCATGTGAAGAAAGAAAGAAGGGAGAAGACTCTTATTATTCATATATCTTACAATGTATAGTAGAGAACCTTTATATAGGCTTGGAGTTACAGTACATTTGGAAAGTAAATCATTATCCCTAATCATGCAATACCCCTAATTATGTAATCCCCAAATCATACCTTTAGAATAATATCAAGAATCCTCTAGAATATCTACTAACAAAACCGAAACAATTTAAATTATCAAACAAAAATATAAATCCTTCCCACCACCTACAACCAACAGAAAGTTACAATATGTGAATCCTAAAAAGAGTTCCAGTTTGAGTAAATTAGATACAATTTACCATATTGCATTGACGATGAGATATTATTGATCCATCTACTTAGCTATATGTATCAATCATGATAGAATTACAATAAATGAAAGGAAAGTTGGCTTGATGAGCGCAAATGAGGAAGCAGGAGCAAGAAAACCAATAATATCTTTCTTGTCCTTTTACTGAAGGGGCAAAGAGAAACGCTTTTGCTACTAAGAAAGCGAACGGTCTGCACAAAAGTTCAAGACTTAGCCGAGTGTTAGTGAAGCTAAATTCTCATAGCGAGGCGCTTCGAGTTAGCAAAGCGTTGTAGTAGCGCCGAAGCCCTATGTGCTATAATGCTGAGTCAAGGACGCTCTGCCTTATCTATAGAAGCAGTCAACTGAGTTCTGAACCAATTAAATTAACTCCTCAGTAATGGCTCAATCTATAGATAGAAAGCCCTATGATGGGAAACTACCACGTTAGATTTGGAGAGAAATGGGACCGGTTGTATAATAAGGAGAGCAGATGCAAGCTTTTTCTTTCAATAGCCGGCCAAATGACTACAGGATCATCAGTCTATTCTACCTCAATTCACCATTTCGAACCTTATACATAAGGTTTATCTGTACCTAGAAACTATTTTTTGTCGGTGGTGCCTAAATTTAAAGGTAATTATATTCTCATGATGATTGTACTACTAATAAGCCACTAAGAGATCTATGGTTTTGTCACTCAGCACTCGAATATTGATGACCTGTTTTCTTGAGATTCTGTATTTTTGTTACTTGCATGTTTGTATTATCAAAAATATAAATAGATAATATTTTGCACACAGTTTGTTGTCTTAATTATGACAACATGAAAAATTTAGCAATTACCCAAGTTATAAATAATCTTAGGCTATTTGTCAATGACGGTGCACCTCATGATAATTTCCCAAGAACAGTGCGTAACATGATTTGCTAATATATACATCTATATATATCAATATAGATGTATCTATTACTGAATAAAAAATAATTACAATGATTTACTAAAGAACCAGACATATATACATCAACCTTGACCAAGATTAAATTAAATTGTTCATTGTTGACCTTACAAAAAATAATCGCTTTATAATACATGTACAAAAAGGAAACTCGGGTGATTGTTAGCACTCTTATTATGATTGTGAAATTGGAGAATGTATTCCATTCTTTTTCTATGTATTGACTTCGCATTCATGGTACTTATCCCAAAAAGACAATGTACAGGTGCATGACGTCTCAATCTCAGTTTGTTTATTGCGGTTGTGAACATTTCATTTTTAGTTGATCATCCATGTCAATATTCTCTTTCTCGATCTCCCTAGTGTTTATTATTTGTACATTTTGTATTGTATGTTTGGACATGAGTTGACGAAGGCTCTTTGATGATCTTTAGGTTTGGTGGAAAGACCTTGGAAGGTAGCAGATGCTAGACTTGTGCTTGAAGACGGTTCAATTTGGAGGGCCAAATCATTTGGTGCTTCTGGTACCCAAGTTGGTGAAGTGGTTTTCAATACATCTTTAACGGGGTGAGATGTTTACATGTTTAATTGATAAAGCTAATTTTAACTTTCTTTCATGAATATGGTGGGTGAACTCTCTCTCTCATCACGGATGACCTAACATTAATTATATTCATCAAGATATGTTCCTCCATAACATTAGAAAACCATAGACAGAGACATTTTGTCATTATTCTTTTTTGTGCTTTTGAAGCTCTCTCTTTCCCTGTATATAGAGCATTCTATAATAAATTCCTTCAATTAAATTAAAGTTACTAATGAAATTCTGTAATGTCTATTGACAAATGTCAAGATCATCATTTCAAGAACTTCCTCGCGGCTGGGAGTTGAATAGGTGTAAGTGAAGACCAATGGGCAATTTAAAATTTTTAATTAAGTGAATCCAATCGACTAGATAGATGAATGTACACAACTGCTTTATGTTGTAAAACCTGATCAAACTTTAATCTACTTTCTTTTTGTATTTTCAATATTAAGTGATACTATTCTAAATGTAGGGACAAGTATAACTTAATAAATAATTGACAGAAAAGTAAAGAAAGTAAGCAATGCAAGAAAAAACAGGTTTGTGCTCGGTTCGGTCCATGCTTATCAAGTCGTCGCCTAGGCGACGCCTAGGCGACGCTTAGTCGTCGAGTCGGTGGAAAAAATTAAGGCGTCTGGGCGACTTAGTCGAAAGCCAGAAAGTCGAGTGCTCAGCCATGAAAAGCGACGACTTAGCAGCGACATGGATGACTGAATTGCAAATCAGGCGACTTGGATTTATGGGTCAGGTATGGTTTGACCCGAACTTAACTGGGTTAAAAAAAATCAGACAGCTAAAACCAAATCCAGTCGATCAATCGCATTCGCAACCAACTCGTAGGCCAACAGAGAGGGAGAAAGGGGAGAACAACAAAGAGGGAACTTACCGCGTTGACTCCGGCAATGATCCGACTTCGGCACCTTCTTCTACTTTTCTTTTACTCTTCTTCTTCTCTATTTCTCTTCATTTCTTCTCTACTTCTACTCTTCTTCTCTTTCCTTTTGTTTTTCTTTCTTTTTGGGTATTCTTTTTGAGAGAAAGGGGGGAGGGGCTGTTCTTCTCTATTTCCTCAGGTACCCCGTACCTCTACTCTGTTTTTTTTTTAGTATTCTAAGTTTCTATCTTCTTATTGTTGACTTCTTTTAATTTTTTTATAAGATATATGCTTACTTGCTTAGACCATGGTAGTGTAAGTATGCAAAATCACAATCTAATTGAGATGCGCAACGGAAAATGGAAATTAAAATTTTTGCAACTTAACCATGAATCACCTTATGCATAGCTATTAATTGAAGAAGAATAACAAGAGAAAATACCTTTGATGACTCAACTCTTGAACCGCTACAAGATCTACTCCTCTCTTGATTTCTTCAAGCTTCTCCAATCTACAATTGTTTGTTGATTTCTTCAAGCTCCTCCAATCTTTGTTCCTTGAATTAAACACTAACTACAAAGTGTATGTAGCACTCTAGAGGTAATCCACCAAGAATGATTATACAAGAAACAATATTTGATTTCCTAGAAATCTTGGATGGCTAATCCAATTAAATCTTTTATTCCTAACTCTTAAGAATAATAAGAACTCTTCATCAAGAACTCTTTCATTAGATAGAGGCTATCACTTCTCTAAGTGCAATAAATGCTAGGTTAGATGAATTAGGAAAACGTTAATTCAATTAGTATACTACCAAGAATAATACTTACATAATATGTAAGTAACATTATTCTCCTAACCCACATGTTTTGCATTTAAGCAACTAACACATGTTATTAGCTTAGCCCACCTTTTGCATTTAATTTAAATGATATTTACATTTCATTTAAATTATTTCTTAATCTAATTAAGAATTAAATGATAATAATAATAATAAGATTTCTCTTATTAATTTATAATTCAATATTTCTCCAAATATATCATTATAAATATTAAGCATTTCAATTTATTCAACTAATAAATTAAATACTTAATTTATTATCATTAAGCCAATTTCTTCTAATATAATATTATTCTTTTTGCGGTGTGACCCTTTAGGTTCAATATTATGCCGGTAGTAGAATAAATAAATTAGAACAATTCTAATATTATTTATAATGAATTAAACTCCTTTAATTCAAACATAAATAAATAATATTTATTCTACATCATGAGGGACACCTTACGATAATGTATCATGACTATCCGAATAATATGAAATCAATGTTTAATCACATAGAACCTATTCAGTAGTAGTTACCGTACAATTCAATCCTTCTACCATACAATGTCCCGATTAAATATAAGACATGGATTTACTGACAAGTCTTATTTTATTTAATCATATGCATTTCGATTTAAGAATGCACAACTCCGATTAATGTAAATTAGAAACTCCTTTCTAATTTTCATTCAACCCTGGCCAGGGATTTTTTGAGCTGTCATTTATCAAATCGCATAGGACATTCTCTCCCTTTATTAGAAGTGGTAGATCCTTTGTCGATCATTCACCTACCTCCGTGTATACTTTATTATACCCGTACATACCCTATGACATACCCTAAGGTATTAAGGAATATGACAAAGTATAACTTAACATACACAAGGTACTATGATGATCTCAAGTCCAAGGATCACTTGTACAACTATCACTTAAGAACTTCCCTATTGACAGGTGAATAAAACTCCATTAGGGTTCTTTAAGCGAGTCACGTTCAGTGAACTTATTCTCTAATAAGCACCTACATACTTGCTTTAGTGTCTTCACACAAATGATTATGAGATCAATCATTATCTTCTAAAGATCAAGCATAGTATGTACTAATCTATCCGAATCAGTAATCCCAATATTAGTGATCCAACGATTAGGAACATTTTAGTTTTGAGCTTTCTTGAATTTAGATCTCACTAGCATGATCTCATCATGATTCTAAAAGCATTGCTCGAAAACTATGGGTTCATCACATTTATTAATTCAACCAATTAACATGGATAAAATATGTCTTTTATTCTATTATTAATATTTGAATAAGATTACAAAGTAAATGCTTATTACATCAAATATAATTGGCTTGAGGGCATATTACTTTCAATCTCCCACTTGCACTAAAGTCAATCACCTTGGTATCTAATACCCATTTTATCGAAATGGCGATTGAATTGATCTTGCGATAATGCTTTAGTAAATGGATCTGCAATGTTGTTCTGGGAGTCCACTCTTTCTAAGGTGACATCTCCTCTTTCAATTATTTCTCTAATTAAAAGATATCGCCGCAACACGTGTTTGTATCTCTGATGAGACCTGGGTTCCTTAGCCTGTGCAACAGCTCCAGTGTTGTCACAATGAACCGGAACGGGTCCAGTAATGCTAGGAACTACCCCGAGTTCAGAAACGAACTTCTTCACCTAAACAGCTTCCTTTGCAGCTTCACTTGCAGCTATATACTCTGCCTCTGTCACTGAGTCAGCAACTGTTTGCTGTTTGGAACTCTTCCAACTCACTGCTCCACCGTTCAAGGTAAATACATACCCTGACATGGATTTACTGTCATCTTGGTCAATTTGAAAACTTGAGTCTGTAAAGCCCTCTAATTTCAAATCAGACCCACCATATACTAGAAACACATCTTTAGTTCTTCTTAAGTACTTCAAGATGTTTTTCACAGCTTTCCAATGTTCTTCTCCAGGATTAGACTGATATCTACTTGTTACACTAAGTGCATAAGCAACATCTGGTCTGGTACATATCATTCCATACATTATGGATCCTATTGCCGAAGCATAAGGTATTTGATTCATGCGTTCTCTCTCTTCAGGTGTCTTTGGGGATAATTTCTTAGAGAGATTTACTCCATGACTCATCGGTATGAGTCCTCTCTTGGAGTCTTGCATGCTAAACCTTTTTAGCATCGAATCAATGTATGCACCTTGGGTCAAGCCGAGCATCCTCTTTGATCTATCTCTATAGATCTTTATCCCCAATATGTAGGATGCTTCTCCCAAGTCCTTCATGGAGAAGTGTTTAGATAACCAAATTTTAACTGATTGTAGCATCGGTATGTCATTCCCTATAAGTAATATATCATCAACATATAATACCAAGAATGTCACAACACTCCCACTAACTTTCTTGTACACACATGGTTCATCCTCATTTTTGATAAAATCAAACTCTTTGATTGTCTCATCAAAACGGATGTTCCAACTTCGAGAAGCTTGCTTCAATCCGTAAATGGATCTTTGGAACTTACACACTTGATTTGTTCCAACCTTTGAAACAAAACCCTCTGGCTGTATCATATATACATCCTCATCTAGTTTCCCATTGAGGAAGGTCGTTTTCACGTCCATTTGCCAGATTTCGTAGTCATAGTAAGCTGCAATCGCAAGTAAAATCCGGATGGACTTGAGCATGGCTACTGGTGAGAAGGTTTCATCATAGTCAACTCCTTGTCTTTGTTTGAAACCTTTTGCAACCAGTCTGGCCTTATAGGTCTCCACCTTGCCATCTGCTCCAGTCTTTTTCTTAAAGACCCATTTACACCCTATAGGCACAATGCCTTCAGGTGGAGTAACCAAAGTCCATACTTGGTTTTCATACATGGAGTCCATTTCGGATTTCATGGCTATTTGCCATTTCTCAGAGTGTTTACTACTCATAGCCTCATCGTATGTTACTGGATCATCATCAGTTATGATGCGTACCTCATCATCATCTTCTATGATGAGTGTATACCTTTTAGGTATTTTCGGCACTCTTCCAGATTTACGACTCGGTTGTGGTACAGAAGTTATATCTACTTGAACATGTTCATCCACTTGATCTGTAGTGATTTGTGGTTCTTGAATTTCTTCAAGATCTATTTTCCTCCCACTAGTCCCTTCAAGGATAAACTCCTTTTCCAAGAAGGTAGCGTGTTTGGCAATAAACACCTTTTGCTCGGTAGGATTATAGAAATAATATCCTAAACTTTCTTTAGGATACCCCACAAATTTGCACTTGTCAGATCTAGCCTCAAGTTTGTCACTTTGTAACTTCTTTACATAAGCGTTACAACCCCAAATCTTAACATGCTTAAGACTGGGTTTCCTCCCTGTCCACATCTCATATGGAGTCTTAGGGACGGATTTTGAGGGAATCTTGTTAAGTAGATATGCAGCCGTTTCTAGGGCATGACCCCAGAATGATATTGGAAGGTCGGTGAAACTCATCTTGGACCGCACCATGTCTAACAAGGTACGATTCCTCCTTTCAGATACACCATTTAATTGTGGCGTACCAGGAGGCGTCCATTGAGAGAGAATACCATTTTCTTTGAGATGATTAAGAAACTCATTGCTCAAGTATTCTCCTCCTCGATCTGATCGAAGAATCTTAACACTTTTGCCAGTTTGTTTCTCTACTTCACTTCTGAATTCTTTGAAGTTTTCAAATGATTCGGATTTGTATTTCATTAAATACACATACACATATCCAAATCTTGAATGATCATCAGTGAATGTAATGAAATACGAATACCCTCCTCTAGCATCTGTTGTCATAGGTCCACATACATCTGTGTGTACCAACTCTAAGAACCCTGTAACCCTCTCTCCATTTCCACTAAATGGAAATTTAGTCATTTTACCCATGAGACGTGATTCACAAGTTGGATATGATTCAAAATCGAATGGGTCTAAAAGACCATCAATATGCAACTTGTTTAATCTTGTTTCATTGATATGACCGAGTCTACAGTGCCAAATGAAAGTATGATTTACTTCATCTCTTTTTCTTTTACAAGTTTGTTCAATTTGAAAAATATTTTCATGTAAGTCAAGTAAGTAAAGTCCATCAATTAATCTACTAGTTCCAAACAAAATATTATTATTATAAATACAACAACCATTGTTCTTAAATATAACATCGAATCCTTCTTTGTCCAACATAGAAATAGATATAATGTTTCTGATGAGAACAGGTACATAATAACAATTTATTAAATTGATAGATTTTCCCGTAGGCAGTGCTAAACAATAAGTCCCCACAGCTAATGCAACAACCTTTGCTCCATTTCCCACTCGTAGAGTTACTTCTCCCTTGTTTAGCCTTATACTTCTGCTTATTCCCTGCAATGAATTGCATATGTGAGAACCACAACCGGCATCTAATACCCAAGTAGAATTTTGACTTACAGAAAGATTTATTTCAATCATGAATAAACCTGTATCCGTAGCTGAAGCTTCAACAAGCTTTTTCTGCTTTGCCTCTGCAAGGTAATCCTTGCAGTTTCTCTTCCAATGTCCAGGCTTATTGCAGTGGAAGCAAACTCCTTTGCTATCCGCATTTGTTTTGTTCTTATTACCTTTATCAACTGTCTTTGCTTTTGCCTTCTTAGAATTTTTCTTCTTAGCAGAAGCTCCTTTGGGCCACTTCCTTTTCTTGGAAGCGTCACCTATCAGTAAGACTTGGTCTTTCTTGGATGGAAAGTGACTCTCTGCAGTTTTTAACATGTTAAGCAATTCAGGCAAGCTGACATCAAGCTTGTTCATGTGAAAATTCACAACAAATTGTGAGTAGGAGTCCGGTAGTGACTGCAAGATCAAATCTTGGCTCAACTCTCCATCCATTACAAAACCTAGTTGTCCTAATTGTTCAATCAAATTGATCATTTTGAGGACATGTGCCTGTACTGTAGGGCCATCGGTCATTCTAGATCGGAAGAGCTCCTTAGATATCTCATATCTTGCAGACCTACTTTGTTCACCATACAACTCTTGCAGGTGAAGCAATATAGCAGGTGCATCCATTTTCTCATGTTGATGTTGTAACTCGTTACTCATGGATGCGAGCATGATGGATTGAGCTACCATAGCATCATCTTACCACTTTTTAAAAGTAGCAATCTCTTCCTCAGAGGCAGTTTCTGCAACAGTTGCAGCAACAGGTGAATTAAGGACATAAGATAATTTTTCAGCGGTGAGAACAATTCTCAAATTCCTTAACCAATCCGTGTAGTTCGGTCCGGTTAGTTTATTAGCATCCAATATGCTCCGTAGTGATAGTGAATGGGCCATTTGTAAAAATCTGTAAATGAATTTTTATTTAAACAACATTAGCATATATTCATTTTATTAATCACCAATTTAATATAGGACTTTATTAAAAGGGTGTCTCCCACTATTTTATACAAACTATATGACCCTCCATATATAGTTCGACAAATTTTCAAAAATCTGTTTAGTGAGTAAGGATCCTATTGACATAAATATGCAGCCTTGTGTGTGCACAACAAACCATATATTTATTCAAAGGGTAGACAACTCTTGTCAATTACATCAACTATGTAACTCCTTGTATTTTGCCTCTTAGATTATAATAGTCAAGTGTGTGCACATCCGAACTAAAATAATCCAAGTTAAGTTTCACCTAGCATTTCCATATAAGTGAATAGAAAAATATAGTCCTTGTGTGTGCACAACAAAACAAGTATTGTTCAATTCCTTATAAAACATTTTTAATGTAATAAAGCCAACATCTTAAAAATTTAATATGAGTCTTGTGTGTACACAACAAACTAATATTAAATAATTAATACTCTATTGCTTTATCATGCTAGAAGGCTGCGTTTGATATTTTTGAAATACCTTTAAACGTATTCAACTTAATATTTTGTAATGAGGGTTTTGTTATTAATGGTCTCATCTTGTTTAGCGCGCATGCAAGTATATATATATAAATACGCGTCATATTAAACATTCATCAACATGAATAATAATATATTTAATATATATATTATAAGCATGCATTCATAGAATACTATATTCTATATGGGATGATTATGGACTTAATCTAACTTGATTCACTCGAGCCACCGAGTAAATCAATAGGTCAAACCTAGGGTGCAAGAATAAATTTGAATATAACTATTACATTCAACCCAGGCTTCATTACAAATGGGTCTTCAATGCTCTTGCTCTTCGGTTCCAATTTCTCTAGTAACTCTATTAAATCCTATTACATTCATTTTAACAAAATAGAAACCTTGATAACAGTCAAGGGGAAGTACATAATAGAGAGATAGAAATTACATTTAGAAATTTAGATAGACGAGGTACGCAGACCCCATTATGAATAAAACCATTCATTCAAGCATCCATTCAAATTAAATCCAATCACATTGGTCAATAGTCCTTAATCATCCCCTATATATATCAACATATATAAATACCATTCATCTCATGAATAATAAACCATTCAATATATATTGATATTATTTAATGGGCAATTGACTAGTAGAAATCCAAAATCCAATTAAAATAAACTCCTTTATTTTAATCCCAAATTAATATAAACTCCTTTATAAAAATTTAGAATCTTTGTTCAAAATTGAAATCCAATATTAATTAAAATAAACTCCTTTATTTTAAACCAATTTCAAGTCTAAAATAAACATCTTTATTTTTCAACATTGAAATTTTAAAATTGGAAAATCAAATTTTTTTTTTGAACAGTGCCCGGGCTGCCCGGTGAACAGTGTTCGGGCTGCCCGGTGAACAGTGTTCGGGCTGCCCGGTGAACAGTTCCGCTGCCCGCTGAACAGTGCCCGCTGCCCAATGAACAGTACCGATGAACAGTGACAGTAAACAGTTTCCGGCGTGAACAGTGTCCGGCATGAACAGTTTCCGGCGGTGAACAGTGTCCGTTTTTTTTTTGATTTTGTTGTTTTTCCAAAAAACATAATTTCATACTAATAATTATACCCAAAAAATTGTTCTAAACACATATCAACATATATATGATTGATACAATTAATAGTACGCATAAGGATGGCTCTTGATACTACTGTAAGTATGCAAAATCACAATCTAATTGAGATGCGCAACGGAAAATGGAAATTAAAATTTTTGCAACTTAACCATGAATCACCTTATGCATAGCTATTAATTGAAGAAGAATAACAATAGAAAATACCTTTGATGACTCAACTCTTGAACCGCTACAAGATCTACTCCTCTCTTGATTTCTTCAAGCTTCTCCAATCTACAATTGTTTGTTGATTTCTTCAAGCTCCTCCAATCTTTGTTCCTTGAATTAAACACTAGCTACAAAGTGTATGTAGCACTCTAGAGGTAATCCACCAAGAATGATTATACAAGAAACAATATTTGATTTCCTAGAAATCTTGGATGGCTAATCCAATTAAATCTTTTATTCCTAACTCTTAAGAATAATAAGAACTCTTCATCAAGAACTCTTTCATTAGATAGAGGCTATCACTTCTCTAAGTGCAATAAATGCTAGGTTAGATGAATTAGGAAAACGTTAATTCAATTAGTATACTACCAAGAATAATACTTACATAATATGTAAGTAACATTATTCTCCTAACCCACATGTTTTGCATTTAAGCAACTAACACATGTTATTAGCTTAGCCCACCTTTTGCATTTAATTTAAATGATATTTACATTTCATTTAAATTATTTCTTAATCTAATTAAGAATTAAATGATAATAATAATAATAATAAGATTTCTCTTATTAATTTATAATTCAATATTTCTCCAAATATATCATTATAAATATTAAGCATTTCAATTTATTCAACTAATAAATTAAATACTTAATTTATTATCATTAAACCAATTTCTTCTAATATAATATTATTCTTTTTGCGGTGTGACCCTTTAGGTTCAATATTATGCCGGTAGTAGAATAAATAAATTAGAACAATTCTAATATTATTTACAATGAATTAAACTCCTTTAATTCAAACATAAATAAATAATATTTATTCTACATCATGAGGGACACCTTACGATAATGTATCATGACTATCCGAATAATATGAAATCAATGTTTAATCACATAGAACCTATTCAGTAGTAGTTACCGTACAATTCAATCCTTCTACCATACAATGTCCCGATTAAATATAAGACATGGATTTACTGACAAGTCTTATTTTATTTAATCATATGCATTTCGATTTAAGAATGCACAACTCCGATTAATGTAAATTAGAAACTCCTTTCTAATTTTCATTCAACCCTGGCCAGGGATTTTTTGAGCTGTCATTTATCAAATCGCATAGGACATTCTCTCCCTTTATTAGAAGTGGTAGATCCTTTGTCGATCATTCACCTACCTCCGTGTATACTTTATTATACCCGTACATACCCTATGACATACCCTAAGGTATTAAGGAATATGACAAAGTATAACTTAACATACACAAGGTACTATGATGATCTCAAGTCCAAGGATCACTTGTACAACTATCACTTAAGAACTTCCCTATTGACAGGTGAATAAAACTCCATTAGGGTTCTTTAAGCGAGTCACGTTCAGTGAACTTATTCTCTAATAAGCACCTACATACTTGCTTTAGTGTCTTCACACAAATGATTATGAGATCAATCATTATCTTCTAAAGATCAAGCATAGTATGTACTAATCTATCCGAATCAGTAATCCCAATATTAGTGATCCAATGATTAGGAACATTTTAGTTTTGAGCTTTCTTGAATTTAGATCTCACTAGCATGATCTCATCATGATTCTGAAAGCATTGCTCGAAAACTATGGGTTCATCACATTTATTAATTCAACCAATTAACATGGATAAAATATGTCTTTTATTCTATTATTAATATTTGAATAAGATTACAAAGTAAATGCTTATTACATCAAATATAATTGGCTTGAGGGCATATTACTTTCAATCTCCCACTTGCACTAAAGTCAATCACCTTGGTATCTAATACCCATTTTATCGAAATGGCGATTGAATTGATCTTGCGATAATGCTTTAGTAAATGGATCTGCAATGTTGTTCTGGGAGTCCACTCTTTCTAAGGTGACATCTCCTCTTTCAATTATTTCTCTAATTAAAAGAAATCGCCGCAACACGTGTTTGGATCTCTGATGAGACCTGGGTTCCTTAGCCTGTGCAACAGCTCCAGTGTTGTCACAATGAACCGGAACGGGTCCAGTAATGCTAGGAACTACCTCGAGTTCAGAAACGAACTTCTTCATCTAAACAGCTTCCTTTGCAGCTTCACTTGCAGCTATATACTCTGCCTCTGTCACTGAGTCAGCAACTGTTTGCTGTTTGGAACTCTTCCAACTCACTGCTCCACCGTTCAAGGTAAATACATACCCTGACATGGATTTACTGTCATCTTGGTCAGTTTGAAAACTTGAGTCTGTAAAGCCCTCTAATTTCAAATCAGACCCACCATATACTAGAAACACATCTTTAGTTCTTCTTAAGTACTTCAAGATGTTTTTCACAGCTTTCCAGTGTTCTTCTCCAGGATTAGACTGATATCTACTTGTTACACTAAGTGCATAAGCAACATCTGGTCTAGTACATATCATTCCATACATTATGGATCCTATTGCCGAAGCATAAGGTATTTGATTCATGCGTTCTCTCTCTTCAGGTGTCTTTGGGGATAATTTCTTAGAGAGATTTACTCCATGACTCATCGGTATGAGTCCTCTCTTGGAGTCTTGCATGCTAAACCTCTTTAGCATCGAATCAATGTATGCACCTTGGGTCAAGCCGAGCATCCTCTTTGATCTATCTCTATAGATCTTTATCCCCAATATGTAGGATGCTTCTCCCAAGTCCTTCATGGAGAAGTGTTTAGATAACCAAATTTTAACTGATTGTAGCATCGGTATGTCATTCCCTATAAGTAATATATCATCAATATATAATACCAGGAATGTCACAACACTCCCACTAATTTTCTTGTACACACATGGTTCATCCTCATTTTTGATAAAATCAAACTCTTTGATTGTCTCATCAAAACGGATGTTCCAACTTCGAGAAGCTTGCTTCAATCCGTAAATGGATCTTTGTAACTTACACACTTGATTTGTTCCAACCTTTGAAACAAAACCCTCTGGTTGTATCATATATACATCCTCATCTAGTTTCCCATTGAGGAAGGTCGTTTTCACGTCCATATACATCCTTTCGGTGCCCTGTTCGTATTTGCTTTCCTCTATATTTCCTCTAGTAAATACTCATATAAATAATTAGAAATATAAATATATAAATATTCATATAAATTTTTAATATATATAATTTTATACATATAAAATTTACATTGTTAACCACCTGTCGACTTGTGGACGACTAGTCGGGCGCCTTGTCGCCTAAGCGCTTAAGCTCCCGGCTGTTGCCTCGCCTCGACTTGGCGCCTTGATAACTATGGTTCAGTCTTTAATCCTATAACTAATGACCTATGTCCAAGACTAGGTATGAACTGATACCCAGTAGGTTTCCTTTAATATTAATCAATGAATTACAATAATAACTCCCTGTACAATAGAATTCACAAAACCCTTGAGCACAGAGCTTCGTTGAGCACACACCTCTCTTGAGCGAAACCTCCTCCCTTGAGCACCTCTGCTCCCTTGAACCCCCCTTGTACAAATATTAAAGAAAACCCTGCTTCACCCCGAAGTCCCCTTTTACAAGATAAAGATATTAAAGATGAAGAGAATACAACCGAAACTAGAATCTTAGGCTTAAAGATTTGCTAAGAGTATTTTGAATAGATGAGCAAAGATAGCTCGAGTGTTTCAGTTAAGTTTCCAAGAATAAAATTGCCTGATATTTATAGAAAATAAAGTCCAATGGCTAAAGATTTGCCAAGAGTATTTTGAATAGATGAGCAAAGATAGCTCGAGTGTTTCAATTAAGTTTCCAAGAATAAAATGGACTGATATTTATAGAAAATAAAGTCCAATGGCTGTATTCTTTTTGAAAGCTAAAAAACTTAATTGGATAAGAAGTTAAAAGAATTTAGCTTTCAGTTTGTGGAAACCAAATATATCCTTAGGCTTTTGAATTTCGAAAATCTATTTTGGAATATGAATGAAATGATCTCAGATTTTTGTTATCTTCAAAGTCTGTTAAAAAGATATATAAGATGAAAACTATTAACGCCAAGAATTCGTCCACGCGCCTCAATCACCAAGAGCGCGTCAATCCTGCATAATAACAAGAATACACTCAGAGTTCCGGGCGGTTTTGCCGTCGGGGGATAGCTCCGGTGTGAGAATAAGTGCAGGCTGAACAAGGTGTATAACAATGGAGGTATATTGCTCTAGTACGGTAAAAATGTTGATTACCTCTCGAATGAAATGAACCTCGTATCTTATAGTAAAACACCTGCCACGCTTATCCCTCGAGACCCGGGACCCCTTCTTCGGTCCAATGTCATGGGCTTATACTGAACTTTATTAAAAGGAGATAGACGCCATATTTTCTCCGGACATACGCCTCGGGAACACCAGTCTGACATTCCAATTGTCTCTGACAGTACCAAAAGTGACCCCCACGTGGGGGGCGCCGCCCCATCACCTCACCAAGGCCCACTACCCAATACTTTACTGGGCTTACTGATTTGTTGTGATACTTGGGCCTTTACAATACTTGGGCTTTTCATTAAACCTTGCTAATTCTCCCCCCAACATTGCCCCCCAGTCTTCTGATATAATGGGGCATTTACCAGAAGAGTATGACGTCCAAGGCCCACCGCTGGACCGGAAAGCCCACGACCCTGATGTCCATAACCGCTCCCGGCACGTACCACCATTTCCCCTCTTTTCCGCACCCACTATGCCGTACGTGGGGAAATGTGTGGGAAGCCAAAGGTCGGTTATTAAAACCTTTCCCCTTCAAAAAGAGACCGCCGCACTTCAAATCTTCACACTCTCTCTCGCTCTTGCTGCTCTCCCTGCTCTTGTTTTCTCTACAGCTCGCCTCACTATTGGGAACGTAACTGTGTCGATGGCTGGTTCAAAGACCGTTTCAGAAGCTCGCGTCAAGATGATGATTAAAGAATATTCAAATGAAGAGGACTATGCTCACATCAACACCGTCTCCACCATTGCTCCCAAAGACTTAGAAGGGATTCGTAAGCTGTACAACATCCCTACCAACTACGACATTCGCGCTCCTCTCCACACCGAGCGGATGTACCATCGTCCCGACGGGTGGACCGCCGTATCTCTCAGTGCCCTCAAATATGGGGTGCGCTTTCCCCTCCACCACTTCATCATTACTCTCCTGAGTTTCATAGGGGTCGGCTTCGCCCAGTTGGTGCCGAACTCCTACATTCACATCATCGCCTTCATTGCTTTCTGCCACGAGCTCGACATCACTCCTACCATCGATCACTTCTTCACCATTTTCGTCATGAGCCGTTCCAGGGAAGCTGGGTTTCGGCAGATCAACAGGCAATCGAGCAGGACTCTCGAGAAGCGCCCCCTGATGAAAACCCCTTCGAGCAATAAGGGCTGGCATTCCTTGTGGTTCTTCGTCAAGGGACCCAGCTTTCGGGAAGTTCATAACTGGGCCGAATCTTCTCATGACAATGTGGGCCTCGGGGAGATCTCGCACGTCCGTCTTCAGGAGTTAGGGAAGCTCCTAGAGAAGCTGCCGAAGAAGGAGTGGAGCCTCGAAGTCCTGAGCGATCCGAACTAGTTGTACAAACACAAATGTGAGTCCTGAATACTTCGGGTTAATGCATGAATTACATTAGATTTTCTTTTACTGATCAAGTTGTCTTTTTTGTGTAGTACTTCTCATCAAACCGTCTTCAGTTCTAGACGTCGGCCATTCATCAGTCGATCCTGCCGAAGAGACAATCTTGTCGCCCGAACCTACAAGTCGACCCCCCCTAGTTCTGCCAATAATTGCCATCCCGATGGTACGTCCTTCAGCCGTCCCTACCAGCATCCTCGACATCCCCCCATCCGAGAGGGCCAATGTCCTTCGAGTAAAACGAAGGAGGTTGGCGAAGACCGCTGAGAAAACTGCCCCTCCTAAAGTCGTTCAGACTCCTCAGCCAGCTCTCCCGATCATTCCCCCAACTACTGAAGACCTCCGCACCGAACCTCCTACTGCTGAGATCCCATCGGTCGACCCGCCAATGGTTATGGTCCACTATGTCGACCTACCGATGGATGAAGCCCAGTCTCCTGATCATCGGCAGGAGCGCGAAGGCTCCACATCGGGACCCCCGGCCAAAAGGCAACATGTCGCTTCGGCTCCAGGACAACAATCTCCCATTCATGTCCAAGACAGTCCCAACCCAGCGACGTTGTGGCCGGTGGGTACACAGGATTTCCCCTTCGATCTTATGGACGCCTTTGCTTTGCCGGAGGATGACGATAGGTTCGAGGATTCCGGCCTTCAGGATCTGGCGGATATGCACGTCATCTATATGAGCCGAGTAAGTATTTGCTTTATTTAGTTCTCCTTCTGAGCTTGTATTGGATACGTGTGTGAACGTGTTGGCCTTTTGTCTTTGTCTTTAGGCCTCTGCTGTCGCCAGTCGGCTTCGTCGTCAGGTTGCTCACTCCGAGGCAAGGCTGAAGGAGTTCGAGGCCGAAGCGTCCCGGCAAGAGGCAAGGCACCTATCTGCTATGGCCGGTTGGAAGAAGGAGAAGGAGGAGCATGCCAGGACCTCGGCCCAACTGGAGGAGCTTCGGGCCGAAGTGGCCAAGCTAAAAGAAGAAGCCATTGAGGGAGAACAACGCCGAGCTACACTCGCCGATAACTGCAACCATCTGCAGCGGGAGTGCAATGAGGTGAAAGGGGAGTGCAACGACTTGAAGAACGAGTTGCACTCCGTATCCAAAAAGCTCGAGAGCGTCAAAGTGAAGCTCAAGCTTGCTGAAGAGGAGCGTGACAGCGTAGCCAAGGGTTTCGCCGACTACCGAGCATCGGCACCTCTGCCAACCGAGGAGCTCAAGCGGCTGATTATCCAGGAGTACCGCAGTTCGGCTGAGCTGGTCGATGTGGTGGCGGAGCAGTTCAACCTTGGTTACCAGGACGCCCGAACCAAGGATAAAGAGAAGATGCAACTGAACAAGCTTGACCCCTCCCTTCTGGATTCTTCAGATGATGAGGCCGATGCGTGACGCCGACTCATCCTTTTGTAATGATTTTTTTCAAGTTTTTATTGTAAATATTTCTACTTCTATGAACAAGACTTTAGTACTTAATGGAAATTTGATTTGCATTCAATCATTATCTTCATCACATTACATCAAAATTACAGAGTCATAGAAGAAACTGCTCATCATGCAGCCTACTGATAATACTTTCTAAGCCTTTCCGCATGCCAAGTGTTTTTGACTTCTGTTCCATCCGTAGCCCGAAGCCGGTAAGTTCCTAGCTTCGGCACTTCTACGACCTCATAGGGCCTGATAGACTCCACGGCACGCTTGCGTGAGGTGGTCGTCACCCGGATCGTTTCTAACAAGTTGATCGGATGGATAGCTTGCAACACCTTAACCCCTCGCCTAAATATAGACGGTAATCTTGGTACAATTGCTTGCTTAGGAAGTTTGCGTAGGATGAACACCAACGACACCTCGACCCCTCGCTTATGTTGAAGCGGTAATCTTGGTACAATCGACGATTGATGCGGTAGAAGACGCCACACACAACTATGATTGGTTGTATGATAAGTCGAATATGAATCTCAAAGAAAACTAAGGAATACTTAAGAATTCTCAAGAACCACAAGAAGAGAACAATCTCACAATAATGATGATAATCTGAATATTAATTGGTGACCATTCAAGTTTACAATAGCACCTATTTATACTAGTTTTAGAAACAAACTAGAAGCTTCTAGAAGCACACATTCTTTGAAATACAAGCACACAAATATGGAAATGTTGTAATCAGAACACATTTAATTGATCCTAAATACTGATATCATGTTTTGGATGAAAGAAGGTTCGAAAATCAAGAAAGTCAAAAAATAACAAATTGCATCCAGGAGGTTCTCGCCGGGGCGAGAGATTTGAACTGAAGATTTCTCGCCGGGGCGAGCCTCTCGCCGGGGCGAGAGGTTTGGCTTGGGAAAACCTCGTCGGGGCGAGACTCTCGCCGGGGCGAGAAAATTGGCCTGGAGATTCTCGCTGGGGCGAGGTCAACCTGATCCGAGCAAACAGTTTTCTTTCGCTGTTTGGTCTGCCACGTCCATTCGCAACATGTTTACGGGCTTCATACACTTGGACTTCATCTCCATAACCTCTATGCTTGATCCAACCTCGTTCCATAGTTCATGGATTATTCCGTTAAGGCTGTCTTTGAAGGTTTTAGCTCGAGCTCTAGTAACGGGTCCAAGTGGTAATTGTAATGGATCTTCTCGGGTTGTGTCACGGGTTCCTGGATTATGGATGTCCTCATCATACCTCTCCTCTTGAGAAGGATTTGTCCTCAAATCTTCACCTACATCAAACGGGCTTAGATCAGAAACATTGAAAGTTGCACTAACAGTATACTCACCGGGTAAGTCCAATTTGTAAGCATTGTTGTTAATGCGTTCAAGCACTTGAAATGGTCCATCTCCTCTCGGGAGTAGTTTCGAACGCCTTTGAGCAGGAAATATTTCCTTACGCATGTGTAGCCATACCCAATCCCCGGGTTCGAAGATTACTTGACGCCGACCCTTGTTGGCCTGTTTGGCATATTGATCCGTCTTCTTCTCAATGTTGAGTCTTGTTTTCTCATGTATCTGCTTAACAAAATCAGCTTTGTTCTTGCCATCCATATTAGCATACTCAGAAATAGGTAAAGGTGCTAAATCCAATGGTGTTAAAAGATTAAAACCATACACAATTTCAAAAGGTGAAAATTTAGTAGCCGAGTGGACAGACCTATTATAAGCAAACTCAACATGGGGTAAACATTCTTCCCAAAGCTTAATATTCTTATTAATGATAGCCCTTAATAATGCAGATAGAGTCCTATTTACTACCTCCGTTTGACCGTCAGTTTGTGGATGACAAGTAGTTGAAAACAACAGTTTAGTTCCTAGCTTACACCACAAAGTTTTCCAAAAATAGCTCAAGAATTTAGCATCTCTATCCGAAACAATTGTTCGGGGCATGCCATGCAGACGCACAATATCTCTAAAGAATAAATCAGCAATATGGGATGCATCATCAGTTTTGTGGCATGGGATAAAGTGTGCTATTTTTGAAAACCTGTCCACAACCACAAATATAGAATCATGACCATGCTTAGTTCTAGGTAAACCCAATACAAAGTCCATAGACAAATCAATCCAAGGTTCACTCGAAATAGGTAATGGTGTGTATAACCCATGGGGTTGAACACGAGATTTAGCTTGACGACAGGTAATGCACTTATCACAAATTCGTTCCACATCTCGTTTCATATGGGGCCAATAGAAATGTTCTTTTAATACAGATAAAGTCTTATCAACACCAAAATGTCCCATCAAACCTCCCCCATGTGATTCACGAACCAATAGTTCACGTAAAGAACTTGCAGGTATACACAATCGATTCTCACGAAACAAGAATCCATCCATCTTGAAGTACTTACCTACAACATTCTTTTCACAAATTTTAAACTCTTCACAGAAATCATAGTCATTAACATACAATTCTTTGATTTGTTCAAAACCAAGTAATTTTGTGTCGAGAGTATTTAACAACACATACCTTCTTGAGAGAGCGTCGGCAACGACATTCTCCTTACCTTGCTTATATCGAATGACATACGGGAACGTCTCAATAAACTCCATCCATCGGGCATGTCTCTTGTTCAACTTGTGTTGGCCTTTCAAATATTTCAATGATTCATGATCTGTGTGAATCACAAATTCCTTAGGCCACAGGTAATGTTGCCAAGTCTCCAAAGATCGAACTAAGGCATATAACTCCTTGTCATAGGTAGGATAGTTCAAAGCTGCTCCACTCAATTTTTCACTGAAATATGCAACGGGTTTTCCTTCTTGCATCAACACAGCTCCAATGCCTAAACCTGAAGCATCACATTCAATTTCAAAGGTTTTAGTGAAATTTGGCAATACAAGTAAAGGAGCGTTAGTCAATTTTTCTTTAATCAAATTAAACGCTTTTTCCTGTGCATCACCCCACTTGAATCCTACACTCTTTTTGATTACTTCGGTGAGTGGTGTTGTGACTTCGCTGAAATTCCTTACAAACCGTCTATAGAAACTTGCGAGTCCATGAAAGCTACGAACTTGACTGACATTAGTAGGAGTTGGCCATTCTTGGATTGCACGTACCTTTTCTTCGTCAACCTGTACTCCCTGTGTACTAACAACAAAACCAAGAAACACAACTCGATCCGTACAAAATGTGCATTTGTCCATATTAGCATACAATTTTTCTTTTCGAAGCACATCTAGGACAGATTTTATATGCAATGCATGCTTAACTAAATCTTTGCTATAGATTAAGATATCATCAAAGTAGACAACTACAAACTTTCCAATGAAGGATCGCAAAACATGGTTCATTAGTCTCATGAATGTGCTAGGAGCGTTAGTTAAGCCAAAAGGTAAGACTAACCACTCATATAACCCATATTTTGTTTTAAAAGCAGTTTTTCATTCATCCCCTTCATGCATTCTAATCTGATGATAGCCACTCTTTAAGTCAATTTTAGAAAACACACAAGATCCATGCAATTCATCTAACATGTCATCTAACCTAGGAATGGGATGCCGATATTTTACCGTGATGTTATTTACCGCTCGACAATCAATGCACATACGCCACTTCCCATCTTTCTTAGGCACTAAAATAACTGGAACCGCACATGGACTCATGCTTTCCCTCACAAAACCTTTGTCCAATAGCTCGTCAACTTGCCTTTGCAATTCCTTTGTTTCCTCGGGATTGCTTCGGTATGCCGGGCGATTTGGGATGGTCGCGCCTGGGACAAAGTCAATTTGATGCTCAATTCCCCGAATTGGTGGTAATCCCTGTGGAAGTTCCTCGGGAAATACATCCTGATAATCCTGTAAAAGAGCAAAAACAACACTAGGCAAAGAAGGATTATTAGCGTTAGTATTTAAAAGTGCCTCCTTATACCGAAGTATAATCATTGGCTTTTTTGAATCCAAAGCTCGCCTTACATCACTCCTTTTTGCAAAAATGTTTGTTTTTCTCTCTTCTTTCTTTTTTTCTCTCTCTTTTGTTTTCTTTTCATGATCTCTCTGCAAGTGTATTTGATCCTCGTGCACTTGTTTTGGTGACATGGGACACAAGGTAACTTTTCTTTGATTATGAACAAAAGAGTACTCATTAGTGAAACCATCGTGTTTTACTCGCCGATCAAACTGCCAAGGTCTCCCAAGTAGTAAATGACCTGCCTGCATAGGAACTACATCACAAAGAATCTCATCAACATACTTCCCAATTGTAAACGGAACGGATACTTGCTTGGTAACTTTGATGTCGCCGCTGTCATTGAGCCACTGTAATCGGTATGGGTGAGGGTGTTTGGATGTTGTGAGTCCCAATTTCTCTACCATTGTGATGCTTGCTACATTTGTACAGCTCCCACCATCAATTACAACACAACAAATCTTACCATTTACCATGCATCTAGTATGAAACAGATTTTCTCTTTGCTCGCTGCTTTCTTCTTTTGCCTGTGTACTAAGCATTCTCCGTGTGACCAATACTTCGCCATGCATAGCAATCTCTCTATCTTCCTCCAATGGTGGCATAGAGTCATTGTCACTATCTTCTTCCTCGGTCTCCAAATCCCCATTATCAAGCAATAACATAGTTCTTTGATTTGGGCATTGATTTGCAATATGTCCCCTGCCTTGACATTTAAAGCATACAATATCTCGATTACGACTAGTAGAAGGTGTATTAGTTTTACCTTGCACTACTTGAGTAGTTGCTCCTTGCTTGATTTCTGGCTTTGGCTTGAAAGTAGATGGCTTTTCCTCACGCTTCACATTATTGGGTTTCCATGATGAACCTGTGGTAGGATTTGTTCGCTGGCCACCTCTCCTCTTAAGTTGCTTCTCTATTTTGATAGCCATGTGCACCATGTCTTCCAACACCACATAATGTTGACGCTTCACCAAATCTGCAATATCCCAATTTAAACCTGCTGAAAATCGGGCCATGGTTGCCTCATTATCCTCGTCGATGTCAGCTCTAGACATTAGCATCTCCATTTCCTTGAAGTAGTCCTCCACACTCTTGCTTCCCTGTCTCAAATTTTGTAAGTTTCGAAACAGATCTCGATAGTAGTGGCTTGGGACAAACCTCTTTTTCATTACAGCTTTCATTTCTGCCCAAGTCTCTATTGGACGTTCCCTGCACCTCCTTCAGCTGGTCATTAATTGATCCCACCAAGTAACTGCATAGTCTGAAAATTCGGTAGCTGCAATTCTAACTTTCTTGAGATCCGAGTAGTTGTGACATTCAAAGATCCACTCCATTTTCTTCTCCCAATCTAAGTAAGCCTCGGGATCACTTCTGCCTTGGAATGTGGGAATTTTCATTTTGATGCTTTCAAGATTGTTGTCCTCTCGATTTCGGCCGCCTCTATCCCTTGCAAAATGTCTCCTAGGGATAAAGTCAGTTTCTCGATCCTCTTCCTCACTAAATCTTTCATCATAGTAATTTGTTTCCTCTAGCCTTGCTTCCTTTTGTTGGGTTTTTCCTTTTGGGCGCCCACCCGGAGGGATTTGAGTTCGTTCCCCTCGAGTGTCACTCAATTGATCGATGCGATCATGCACTTGTTCCATAGCCATACCCAATTGTCTAGAAAATTCTTTCATCATAGCCTCCATCATGAGTTTTGGGTCAAAATTCGATGTAGAAGGTTCATTTTCAATTGTCTTATCTCTTGTGTTAGACATATTTCCTGCAAAATAAAGATTAGTAGAAAACAAGTTCCTCACCACTCCCTTACGTGTTTCACTCAAACAATATATCACACAAATAGGAAACGCTCGTGTATCACACAATTAGGCTTTTACCCTCAATCAAACTTACTACTCTTGCCTTTTTCCGCTCGTAGTTCTCTCTAATAGGTTCGTTTTGAATTCTCACAAATATTACCTCAAGTCTCTAATTACAATTCAATAATAACTTATCAAAAACACAATATAGAAAGTACGACTCTCCACAAGACTTCCAACCGCCAAATATGATTCTTGCAAATAAAAATCCCAACGATAGCAATTCAACAATACAAATTTTCTGCTATATATTTTTATGCAGTTTTTTTTTTTTTGACTATAATTCAACAATAGAAGTAAAGATAAGTAACTTGATAGGAAACTTAGCTTTGATACCAAATGATAGACTCCACGGCACGCTTGCGTGAGGTGGTCGTCGCCCGGATCGTTTCTAACAAGTTGATCGGATGGATAGCTTGCAACACCTTAACCCCTCGCCTATATATAGACGGTAATCTTGGTACAATTGCTTGCTTAGGAAGTTTGCGTAGGATGAACACCAACGACACCTCGACCCCTCGCTTATGTTGAAGCGGTAATCTTGGTACAATCGACGATTGATGCGGTAGAAGACGCCACACACAACTATGATTGGTTGTATGATAAGTCGAATATGAATCTCAAAGAAAACTAAGGAATACTTAAGAATTCTCAAGAACCACAAGAATAGAACAATATCACAATAATGATGATAATCTGAATATTAATTGGTGACCATTCAAGTTTACAATAGCACCTATTTATACTAGTTTTAGAAACAAACTAGAAGCTTCTAGAAGCACACATTCTTTGAAATACAAGCACACAAATATGGAAATGTTGTAATCAGAACACATTTAATTGATCCTAAATACTGATATCATGTTTTGGATGAAAGAAGGTTCGAAAATCAAGAAAGTCAAAAAATAACAAATTGCATCCAGGAGGTTCTCGCCGGGGCGAGAGATTTGAACTGAAGATTTCTCGCCGGGGCGAGCCTCTCGCCGGGGCGAGAGGTTTGGCTTGGGAAAACCTCGCCGGGGCGAGAAAATTGGCCTGGAGATTCTCGCCGGGGTGAGGTCAACCTGATCCGAGCAAACAGTTTTCTTTCGCTGTTTGGTCTGCCACGTCCATTCGCAACATGTTTACGGGCTTCATACACTTGGACTTCATCTCCATAACCTCTATGCTTGATCCAACCTCGTTCCATAGTTCATGGATTATTCCGTTAAGGCCGTCTTTGAAGGTTTTAGCTCGAGCTCTAGTAACGGGTCCAAGTGGTAATTGTAATGGATCTTCTCGGGTTGTGTCACGGGTTCCTAGATTATGGATGTCCTCATCAGGGCCCCTCCCAATTTGGCATTAGTTTGCCAAGATTTTGGGGCGATGATGCTTCCACCTCTCGAAGGACTAAGTCCCCAACTTCAAACCTCCTTAGCCTCACGCCTTTATTGTAATGAATGGCCGTCCTCCTCTGGTAGACTGCTAGTCTCACCATAGCCGATTCTCGAACTTCTTCTAATAAATCAAGATTGAGGCGAATGCCTTCATCATTGTATAACTCTTTAAATTGGCTGACCCGGAGTGAGGGGGATCCGATCTCAACCGGAATGAGAGCATCAGTCCCGAAGGCCAGTTTGTATGGCGAATCTCCAGTCGTAGTTCGGGGAGTGATCCGATAAGCCCACAGGACACTGGTTAATTCTTCGGGCCATCTCCCCTTGGCTTCGTCTAGTCTTCTTTTGATCCCATTGAGTAGAGTCCTATTGGTGACTTCTACTTGGCCATTGGATTGAGGGTGGGCAACCGAGGTTTTCCGATGTTGTACGTTCAAGTCTTTTAAGAACTCTTCAAACTTCGATCCCACAAATTGACGGTCGTTGTCAGACACAATCGTCATCGGGATGCCAAATCGGAATACAACAGACTCCTTGAGAAACTTTAGGCACTCTTGCTCTATGATCGTCCGAAGTGGTTTCGCCTCTACCCATTTAGTCATGTAGTCTATAGCCACTATCACAAAACAAAACTGTCCCTTTGCCTTCGACAATGGCCCCAAGATGTCAATCCCCCATATAGCAAATGGGATCGGGGATAAGACATTGTACAACTCCTCGGGAGGTCGGTGAGGGATTACGCTATTGAGCTGACATTTTCGACACTTCTGCACATATTCTTTAGCTTCTTGGAAAATCGTCGGCCACTAATACCCTTGCCGAAGTATTTTATAGGCCAATGTCTTGGCCCCCATGTGGTCCCCACAGATGCCTTCGTGCACTTCCCGAAGCGCGTAATCGGCTTCGGACGGGACCAAACACTTTAATAGAGGGGAAGTAAAGGCCCGTCGATAAAGGTCTCCATCAATGAGCACCAAATTTGAACTTCGGTACTTTATTTTCTTTGCCAGTATTCGGTCCGATGGTAGGACGCCATCTGCCAGATAGCTTATATAAGGGGTCATCCAATAATCCGATCTCTCGACCCCCATCACTTCAGCCCTTTGAACACTTGGTGAGTCCAAAGTCTCCAAATGTACTAACCCACTGAATGAACTGGTGTCCGCAGTTGCCAGTTTGGCCAGGGCGTCGGCCACCGCATTGCTTGCCCGATCCACTCCGTGAAGAGTATATGATGTAAAGTGTTGAAGCCGATCTCGGGCTTCTGTTAGATACTTGATCATTATCGCCCCCCGAGCCTCATACTCTCCTAGAATCTGCTTCACCACTAACTGGGAGTCACTGAAGATGATTAGTGTCTGCACTCCTAGACTCTTGGCCAAACGCAAGCCTGCCAACATGGCTTCATACTCGGCCTCATTGTTAGTCGCTTTAAAGCCGACGCGAATCACCTGCTGCACTTTAAATCCCTCCGGACTTATCAGAATTAGGCCAGCTCCACTCGCGTCCGATGTTGTCGATCCGTCGACATACAGAGTCCAAGATGTCTGGGCTGGGCAAATGTCCGAAACCGAACCCACACTCATCGGTAAATCAATCGGGTCGGGTTCGGAAAACGAACATTCTATCATGAAGTCGGCCAAAGCCTGACTTTTAATTGCGGTTCGCGGATGATATTCCAATGCAAATTGAGTCAACTCCATAGCCCAAGCCGCCAATCGCCCCAAAAGCTATGGCTTATTCAAAATCTTCTTCAGGGGCTGATCGGTGTATACTACGATTAGCCGTCCTTGGAAATAATGTCGGAGCTTCCGACTGGCTATCACCAGGGCGTAAGCAAATTTCTCCAAGTTTGGATATCTGGTCTCAGCGTCCCGAAGGGCGTGATTGGCATAATACACCGGGGACTGCTTTCCCCCCGACTCCCGAACCAACACCGCCCCCACCGCCAACGAGCTTGCCGCCAAGTACAAATACAGCGGTTCCGAAGGGATGGGTTTCATCAACAGAGGCGCCGAAGACAAGTATTTTTTTATACCTTGAAAGGCATCCTCACAATCTGAAGTCCAATGAAAGGTCTTCTCATTCTGCGGTCCTTTCAGAGTTTTGAAGAACGACAAACACCGTTCAGCCGACTTCGACATGAACCTCCTCAACGCCGCAATCCGACCTGTTAATCTCTGTACATCTTTGAAGGTTTGGGGAGACTTCATGTCCAAAATAGCCTGAATCTTCTCGGGGTTTACCTCAATGCCCCTCTTGCTAATCAGATATCCCAGAAATTTACCTGCACCGATGCCGAAGGTACACTTCGTGGGATTAAGCCTGATGTTGTAGTGCCGAACTGTCTGAAAGCATTCTTCCAAATCGTCTAAATGGCCCCTGACGGACATGCTCTTGACAATAATGTCATCTACGTAAACTTCCATACTTCGGCCCAATTGCTTCGAGAACACGTAGTTCATCATTCTCTGATATGTGGCGCCGGCATTCAGCAACCCAAAGGTCATCTTCCTATAGACGTAGGTTGCCCGATGCGTGATGAAAGCTGTCTTCGGCATATCCTTTTTGCACAAGGAAATTTGATTGTAGCCTGAAAATGCATCCATAAAACTCAGCAAAGCATATCCCGATGTTGCGTCGATTAATTGGTCTATATGTGGAAGTGGGTAGAAGTCCTTCGGACAGGCTTTGTTTAAATCCGTGTAATCGATGCAGACCCTCCATTTCCCGTTCTGCTTCCGCACCAACACCACGTTGGCTAACCATTCGGGATAATCGATCTCATAGATGAAGCCTACTTCTAGCAACTTAGCCACCTCATCATCAATGACCTTTTGCCGCTCCGGGGCGAAAATTCTTCTCTTCTGCCAAACCGGTTTTTTATTGGGATCCACATGCAGTTTGTGCATCGCAACTTCTTCACCGATCCCAGGCATATCACTGGGTTCCCATGCAAAGATATCGACATACAACCTGAGTAAATCCACCAACCCCGTTCTGAACGGTTCCTGCAATCCCGAGCCGATCTTAATTACTTTTTCCCTCTTCCCTGGGACGAGCTCAATGTCTTCCGTCTCTTCGGCTGGCAAAGCGAGGGGTTCCGTACTTCCCTCAGTAAATGGCTCAATTTCAATGGTCATAGTTTGCTTCTGTTTACTTTTGCCCACTGCCGAAGATACCAACGAATTTATGTAGCACCTCCGAGATAAGTCGAGGTCGCCTCTGACCTGGCCGACCCCATTCGGAGTGGGAAACTTAATTTTGAAATCTGGGATGGAGGTTACCGCCTGCAACGCCGTCAACGTCGGTCTTCCCAAAATCGCATTGTAAGCCGAGTCTACATTGACGACGAAGAAACGGATGTTGATCTCGACTGCTTGAGGTGCTGTCCCGAAAACGACAGGCAACTCTATTGTGCCCACCACCCGAACTGGGTCATTGCCGAAGCCATACAACGGTGGCTCCTGCCCAATCTCCATTTTCCTTCCTCCCAGATCCAGTCTTTGGTAGGCGTGGGCATACATTATGTCGACCGAGGAGCCGTTATCGATCATAATACGCGTCATGTCCATGGACCCGACTTGGGCAGTTATAGCCAATGCACCTTCCTGTGGCTCAATGGATTCGGCCGGGTAATCTTCGTCGGTGAAGGAGATTATCGTGCCAGGATACAACTGTTCCCTTCGGACGGGTCTTTCCACGACCGTCATTACTGCATCCAATACCCCTCTCCTCTTTTTTCCGGTAACTTTCCCTACCGAGCCACCAGTTATCACATCGACTACCCCCCGAACAGGAGGGTTTGGGGCCGGTTGGTCCTGCGGGGTCGGTTCGACGTTATTGCCGTTCGTAGCCCTTCCCGACCTATCGTACCCTGCAACAAATTGGACCAACTCCCCATTCTGCACGTTCTTCTCAATCAACTCTTTCAAATTCCGGCAATCCTCCGTAGAGTGTCCCGAAGACTGGTGATAGTCACAATATTTGTTTTGGCTTCCTCGGTTCGGATGGACATTATTTGGGCACGGACGGAAGCAAGGTCGGTCCTTCATATGTTCTAATATGGCTGCCCGATCTGTGTTTAGTGGGGTGTATACCTTTTCAACCTTTCGGTTTAGGAAAGGCGGACGACCTCTTCCCGGCCCCCCTGCTCCTCCAAAATTTTTCTTCGGCCATGCGTCTGACCAGTTGCTGGCGTCCGACCGAGGATACGAGTTCCTATCCCGTTCTTTTGACTTCTCTGCCGATGAGGGGTTCGGACCCAGACTTCCCATGGCTTCCTCGACCGCAATGAACCCTTCGGCCCTATCGTAAGCTTCCGCCAGGCTCTTCGGGGCATTGAACATCATGTCCTTTACCAGCTTTTTGGACTTCATTATGTCCAACCCTGTATTAAAGTACCCCAGTGCTTGAGGGTCGTTTAGGTCGGTCACCGCCCCAACCGCTTCTCGAAACCGTTTGACATACTAGCCCAAGGATTCACTAGAATGTTGCCTTACTTGCATTAGGGAAGCCGTAGGCTTTCCTCACCTTTTGTTACTCCCGAATCGGCTATGGAACTGAGTACACAGTTCCTTCCATGACGATATAGAGTTTGGGGCCAGGGACGTCATCCACTGACGTGCTTCTTTCCTTAAGGTGGAAATGAACATCTGGCATTTAGCCGCATCGGAGTAACCGTTGTACTTCATCAGACGATCGTAAGCTTGGTTGTGATCATATGGGTCTCCTGATCCATCGAAACTTTCCATATGGGGAGCCTTCTTCTTGGGGTCGGCCCGAGTTCGATCAATCTCTGGTGAAAATGGAGAGGTCGGGTCAAATGGAACGTCTTCCTGACGGGCCGCTGCGACCTTCTCCTCAAGCTCCACGATTCTTCGGGCCAATGCCTCAGGGTCCCTAGTCGGAACGGTTGGTTCATGTCGGGTCTGACCTGGGACTGGGGAGTTCCCCCTTCCGCCCCGTCCGATCCGGCCACCTCTATCTGACGAGCGGCTCCTCGGCCTGCTCCGACTTTGAACTAGAGAGGGCTCCCCCCTTCTCCGTTCGGATCTGCCACTTCTTTCGGGGGAGCGGCTCCTCGGCCTGCTCCGACTTTGAACTGGAGAGGGTTCCCTCCTTCTCCGTTCGAATCTGCCACTCCTTTCTGGGGAGCGGCTCCTCGGCCTACTCCTTCCTTGGGATTGGTTATTAGGTCTGACACTTTCTCGTGTATTGCTCCGGACCTCGCTACTTTCCCTCCAAGAACTCTTCGAGCAATGTGTCCTGGACCGACATCCCAATATTACCTCCCGACCGCCATGGTGGCTAGGGGAAGCTTCCCCTCTTTCCAAAAGAGCCAATTGTTTTTCCAACTCTCCTTGCTGAAGGCGTATAGCCTCTACGGTTTCTTTACGCCGTTGTTCCCTTCGAGCAACGAGTGAGTCTCTTTCGTCATGGTTCCGACCCCGTCTAGAGTTCGGGTCTTCGACCCGGTCGCGCCGTTGCATCTTTCTCTGGGGGATCGGCAATGATTTTTTCTTGACCATTGGTGTCCGCGGGTTGGCCGGACCCACTGAATGACTTTGGGGGCCCAACTGATCCGACAGGCTTTTGGACATCCCTATCCTGTCCCTAACCGAACCCCTGGAGCGGGGAGGGTCAGGAGGGGTTTCTCCATGCGCCGAAGCCATTTTTGAGCTATCCATTACTGTTATGACTGGTCAAGAAATCTTTAAGTGATTGAAGGGTTACTGAGCACTAGGCCCTCCTTCTAGCGCCAATGTTAACGCCAAGAATTCGTCCACGCGCCTCAATCACCAAGAGCGCGTCAATCCTGCACAATAACGAGAATACACTCAGAGTTCCGGGCGGTTTTGCCGCCGGGGGATAGCTCCGGTGTGAGAATAAGTACAGGCTGAACAAGGTGTATAACAATGGAGGTATATTGCTCTAGTACGGTAAAAATGTTGATTACCTCTCGAATGAAATGAACCTTGTATCTTATAGTAAAACACCTGCCACGCTTATCCCTCGAGACCCGGGACCCCTTCTTCGGTCCAATGTCATGGGCTTATACTGAACTTTATTAAAAGGAGATAAACGCAATATTTTCTCCGGACATACGCCTCGGGAACACCAGTCTGACATTCCAATTGTCTCTGACAGTACCAAAAGTGACCCCCACGTGGGGGGCGCCACCCCATCACTTCACCAAGGCCCACTACCCAATACTTTACTGGGCTTACTGATTTGTTGTGATACTTGGGCCTTTACAATAATTGGGCTTTTCATTAAACCTTGCTAATTCTCCCACCAACAAAAACATATTTTGATTATATGAAATCCAGATTTTAAGGAAACTCAAAAGAGATATAGTTTTGAAAAATCCTGTTAGGATATAAAAGGTAACAAACCCAGACTTTTTAAAACACTCCAACTTTCTTTTAGTATAGAAAATTAAAATCTGATGCTCAAATTTCTTTTTGAAAGATCAGCCCAATATCCCATGAAACTAGGTAACTGATTTAAGATAAGATCTTTTGTAAAACCAATCTCACTATTTTAGGTGTAGTTTTAGAATAAAACTGTTTTCAAAAGATAAGAAGACAGTTTATAACATAGTAAAACTCTGTCTTTTAACAACCTATTTAGTTGGATTTGAAATAGTTTTGATAATCAACTTCCACATTTTTAGCCAAGAGATATGAATGGGACTCTTTTAAAATAACAGCCCAGATTTAAAAACCTCTAGTTTTGATTTAAATTCGTAAAGATACAAAATCTGTTTTTGAGAGTTTTTAAGTCCTAAAGCCTTGATCATATATGTTTTAGAAAGATCTTACATTTAATCTTGTGTATCTTCAAATCTTCATTCTTCATCTTGATTCCCAGCTTGATGTTCTTGTTTGTATCCATTCTTTCCTGCAACAAATAACACCATCTATGCAAAACATTGTCATCATCAAAATCGCTAACATAGAGGAATTGACAACTTTGATAACTTTGTATTCTGCAATTCGTGATTGATTAAAGTTTCGCGAACCAATTGTTTGCAGAACTTTAATCTCGAAATAATTTGTGTTGATGTTGGTTATAAGTAAATAGTTGCTGCACTGTCTAAGAATCTTCACACTCTCTCTCCATTAAAAGATGGTAAGCAGGGACGAAGCTAGCATAGGACTGGAGGGGCCACGGCCCCCCCAAGGTTTGAAAATTTTGTAAGTCCTACCCCAAAGCTTCAAAAAAATTATTTTTTGGCCCCCCTCAAGAAAAATGTAATGCTTTAGAGGAAAATAAATTTCTTTACTACCAAACTAACGACCACAACACATTCTTTGTAACAAGATATAAGTTTACACATCGGTCTCATTCTGATCTTAACTAGCCAAATTCATACACTTATAAATAGATTATAGACCTGCCCTTCTTGCTTATAACCTGCCTCATAAAATTCCCAAATAAAAAATAGCAACTCCTACCTCCATACTAAATGAAAAAGAAAATGGAAGCTCACTATAAACACTTGGATAGTACTGCACTAAAAACAATAATTACTTTATAATGTAAGGTAAATTTTTAAAAAATTAAGTATTATATATAAATTGACTCCACTAAAATTTAATAAATTTTTTATTATACGGGGTCAAATTAAAAATTTATAATTTTGTCAGTCAAATTTTAACCACATATGACTCATATTCTCTCAATATATGTATATCTCCCTATAATATTATATATATATATATATATATATATGTGTGTGCGTGTGTGACCTGAAAGTACAAAAGTATTAAAAAAAAATTGGCTCGGGGGCGCTGCCCCCGAACCCCCGTCAAATTATTTATGACTTGGTAAAAATTTTGGCCCCCTCCAAGATTAAATCCTGGCTTCGTCCCTGATGGTAAGAAAAAGCGAAGGAAAAGAAAAAAAAAAGTGGAAAAAGGAGATCCTTGTGCATGCTATAGGCATTACTAGTCATTAATTGGTCTAATTGGCGACTTGACATGATTTTTGCTAGTGGAACTACGAAGTATTAGATATACGCACAATATCTGAATATCCGATAACATTGCTTAATGTGAAAGAACAATTTTGTTAAAGTCATTGATCAATATTGTCAGAACATATATACTTAAAAAGAACTTCATGCATCATAATAATTTTTATATGGCATTATAACATCTCAGTTGGGCCTTAATGCATTATAAGTTATCCAATTGCCAAAATCTTCCCTCTGTCACAAAAAAAAGAAATTTCCTATTTGACTAAACACGACTTTATGAGAATGCATTAAATGCACTTACATTATTTGATTTTGTTATAACCTTCCAAGTTTGCCCTTCTCTATCTAAATGAAAGAATCACAAATCAATGTAATTATCTTCAGTAATGAAAGGTAAGCCAATTAAAAAGTGCACTTTGATATTCAAACTAAATTTCTTTTGGATGTCTTAAAAAGGAAAGATGGACTACTTTTGTTGGATGGAGGGAGAGTAATGAAAGGTAAATGGAAAAACCAATAGGAAAGTTCATAGCTCAGGCTTATTCTTATTCACATTTAATGAAAAATTGAAGTTAGTTGTGTTTGCAAGTCTGTAGACTCACAATTCATATTGGGATGTTATTTGCACTATCGACTTACAGAAAAAAAAAAAACGCGTGAAGCTTTATCAGACATCAACTAAAATTTTGGGGCTATATAATGGATCAGAAATATACATGTTCAAGTGTTGCTAATTCTACTGTGAATCAGGCATTTGAATATATTCCCTCTTAAAGACTCTAAAATCTTTGATGTTGATTATAATTTCTGTAGAATTCTTAATAAGTGAACATTTGAGTAACTTGCTCATCTTGTGTTGGATCATGTGCCACTATCTTAGTTGGCTAGGATCTAGCCAGGGAAAAGAAACTTTGTATATACACACACAAGAAACTTTGTATATACACACACGCACACACACAGACATATATATATATATATATATATATATATATATATATATATATATATATATATATATATATAGTCCAGATCTTAAGCTCACCCTAAGCTCACCCCCCCTTTAGCGACGGATCCGGCGACGGACAATATATAACGTCGCTAAAAGTATAGACGACGGTTGTATTATCAAACCGTCGCCGGATCCGTCGCTAAAAGGAGGTGAGCTTAGGGTGAGCCAGATAAGGGTGAGCTTAAGATCCGGACCGTGTATATATATATATATATATATATATATATATATATATATATATATATATATATATATATATAGATAGATAGATAGATAGATAGATAAATGGGATGGAGAAGCCAGTCTTAAATGCAGATTTCCTATAGAATGTCAATATTCCTTTTACCAGGATGTTAGATAGTTAACAACAATATATATCATTCATATGCACAGATAAACATACGGAGAGAGGGAAGGAGGAGTTCCGGATTTCATCTGGCCTTGAGAAAAAGCAAAAGAGAATAATCCTGGGGTTTACTGTTTATGTATAATACTACCTCCGCTCCAAAATTTAAGATCAAGATTGACTTTTCAAAGTCAATTTTAAATATTTTCTAATTCAAAATTGATGTGATTCATTTAACTTTAGATAAATCAAAAAATCTTATAGTTAATTGTACTATTTAAGTAGTTTACAATTTTCATAATCGTATTATCTAAAACTAAATTAATTCATATTGATTTTGAATTTAAAAATATCTCAAGTCTTCAAAAAGTCAGTAATCAGTATTGGTTTTATATTTTGAAATGGAGGCAGTATTAAGGGAATTTATTTTTGGATAGTTGATTGTGCTATTACTTTGCTGTATATTGAAAGAGGTGAAGTTAATGTATCTACAACCTAATGAAATTTATCAATTACCCTGATATTTATAATGTAGCACTCCCAGAAGTGGACATTATGCTTTTAGATCTACATCATTTTAACAATTCAGAAATATAAGGTCTAATATTATTATCCAGAAAAAGGATGTGAACTGATGTTATTGCATTACTGGTAGGTGTGATGATCAAACTATTTGAAATACTTGCTATATTCACCTATACTAGGGCGATAACATATGGCACATTTTGCATTTATTATCATTTGTTTAGACTGATCCATTGCCCTTTAAGTGCAGGCATCAGGAAATTCTTACAGATCCTAGTTAAGCTGGGCAATTTGTCTTGATGACAAACCCACATATTGGCAATACTGGTGTTAATTTTGGTAAGTGGACTTGTCTTGTATATGCGTATAGAATTTTTTTCTAAGATAGTACATGTAATTGGAATAAGGATGCCTTCCGTGGCAGATGACGAAGAATCCCTACAGTGCTTCCTTGCTGGTTTAGTAATCCGAAGTTTGAGTATCAGGTATGTTGCTCTCTACCAGCACCAGCATTGTGGTAGAATTGTGTCTTGTTAACAGATGTTAGTAGATTAACATACAATTAGGGGAAAACATGTGTTAGTGTAGTAAACATGTTTTTCATGTATTCTTGTTTTATTCCTAGAAATTGGGCTATCCTAATTCTATAAATATAGCTACTTGTAATCTAAATAAATATAACAGTGTGTACATATTTGTTACATTCTAACATGGTATCAGAGCTGATCCATTTTTATCAGTATAATTTTTTTTTCTCTCTTTCTCCTCCGCGTCGCTGCTGTTCCTAATTTCAATTAAAAAACTCGTCAAACAATTAGATATTGAGAAATTGAGATCATAATTGGCTTACTTGTTGTCGGGCGACCAAGTCGGAACTTTCAATTTTTCGACCCACTGCCGCACGCGCCACCACGCGCCGCCCACTCGCTGACGAGCCGACGCCACGCGCCGGCGCGTGAGGCATTCTCCGGCGACCTTTTCCGGCGCGGCTCTTCCTAGGGTGGTCGCCTCTCTCTCCTCTTCCTATCTACAATGGTCTTATAGAGAGAAATTCAGGTTTGCTTGTGTTTGGCTTACTATTGGTTCGTTTGGCCCAACTGCTTACTGTTAGCTACTGGTTCTGCACTTTGCACTTGTGTTCTGCTGTCAACTGTTGGTTTCTCTCCTTTTTTTTCACCTTACTGAATGGGCTAACTGTGAAATTCCAAAAGAACAAATTAGCTACACTTTGGTTCTAGAATAATTTTTTTTGAGCTTGTAAATTATCCTTGTTGCTATTTCCTTGGATAATTCTTGTTGCTCCTAGTAGCTAACTATGACAGGATCTAGTTCCATTAATAATGATGGTACTACTGAAACCAATAAAGGGCAGCTGACTAGAAATCATCATCTTAACTCTGCTTTGGTTCTTAATCCCTTTAAGATAGATGGAAACAATTATCTAGCTTGGTCCCAAGCATGTCGTATGTCGATTGAAGCTAACCGGATGCAACACTTCATCACTGGTACAACAGTCATGCCTATACAAGCAGAAGTGGCCCAAGAAGAATGGAAATCTGATAACTCCATGGTAAAAACATGGATTTTTAACTCAATGGAACCAAGTATGAGGAGCAGTTACATGTTCTTAGACACCGCATATGCACTTTGGGAGGCTATCTCTCAAACCTTCTCTGTTTCTGGTGATATGTCTAAAGCATATGATATTCGTAAACGAATCCGTGAGTTGGCTCAAGGGGAGAAGTCTGTGGCACAATATTTTGCTGAAATTAATGCACTTTGGCAGGAACTTGATCATTAACGGGTTTTCTCAGTCAAATGTCCTGAAGATACAACTGCTTATCTAAAGTTTGTTAATGAAGATAGAGTTGTAGATTTCTTGGCTGGTTTGAATATAGAATTTAATCAAGTCTGAGCACAGTTGCTTGGTCAGACACCTTTTCCATCCTTACGAGAGGCTCATGCTAGAGTCCAGCAAGAGGAAAGTAGACGACGGGTGATGGTTCTAAATTTAAATCATGTTGACCGATCAGCCATGATTGCTTCGTATCCTAAGTCTGGCTCTTCCATTCCTTCTCCTATTGAGAAAGAGTCCCGCGAAGTGACTACTGTGGGGGAAAGAATCATACCAGGGATCGCTGCTTTAAGCTTCCTGGGCGTCCTAAAGGACATGAAGGACGGTCTGGTCGTGGACGTGGATCCCATGCCTACATGTCTACCCCTCCACTTTCTGTTGATAGGTCTAGTACTACAGACACTACTACTGCACTCACTCCTGAGGAAATCTCAACATTTCGGAAATTCTGTTCCAAATCTACTTCCTCTCATTATGCCCAGATAGGTATACCTCCTTGTGCCTTTCATGTTTCATCCACTTGCCTTAGTTGGATTATAGACACAGGTGCCTCTGAGCATATGACTGGGTCTTCCAACCTCTTTACTTCATACACACCTCATTCTGGAAAAAAGAAGGTTTGAGTAGCTGATGGCTCCCTGTCTTCTATCTCCGGGAGTGGTTCTGTTGTTTGTACCCCTTCATTGACATTATCATCTGTTCTCCATATCCCTTCATTTACTGCAAATTTATTATCTGTCAAACGTCTTTCTGAATCTCTACACTGCTCAGTAACTTTTTTTCAAATCATTGTGTTTTTCAGGACTTGGTAACGGGGTAGCAGATTGGCAGTGGTAGTGCAGTTGATGGTCTCTATTATTTAGATGTTCCCTCATTTAACATGTTCTATACTCAGGCTCTTCACTCTACTTCTGCCTCCAGTCTGACCTCTCCCCATCAATGGCATCGTCGTTTGGGTCATCCTTCCTTTTCAGTATTGGAGTCTTTATTTCCATCTTTAGTTAAGCAATGTAACAAAACTCAGTTTTTGTGTGAACCATGTGAATTCGGTAAACACAAACGTTCGACTTATTCTGCTATTAACAGTCGTCATTTTGAGCCTTTTGCTATTATCCATACTGATGTATGGGGACCTTCTCGGGTTGTTTCCCGTTCTGGTTTTAGATGGTTTGTTAGCTTTATTGATTGTCATTCTTGTGTCACTTGGATTTACTTTTTGCGTTCCAAGAATGAAGTTTTTGATTGTTTTCAGGACTTTCATAAAATGATTCAAACCGAATTTAACGCTAAAGTCAAAATTCTCCATAGTGATAATGGTCGTGAATATAGTAATAATCATGTTTTTGAATCTTACCTCTCTCAGCATGAGATCATTTTTCAAACCTCTTGTGTCACGACTCCAGAACAAAATAGAATGGCGGAAAGGAAAAATCGACACTTACTAGAGGTCGTCCGCACTCTTATGTTCACAATGTCAACCCCTAAATTTCTATGAGGTTCTGACTGCTGCATTCCTTATCAACCGCCTTCCTTCTAGAATCCTTGGAAACAAAAGTCCTATCTCTTTTCTCCAGCATATAACCAGTCTTTCTCCTTCACCTCGAGTTTTTGTTTGTGTGTGCTATGTTCATGATAAATCTCCCACTCGGGAAAAATTAGATTCCAAGACTCTTCGGTGTGTTTTCATTGGTTATTCTCCGACTCAAAAAGGTTATAAATGTTATCATCCTCCTTCTAACAAAGTATTTGTCACTCGGGATGTAACTTTTTGGGAATTAGAACCTTTTTATTCTTATACACCTTCTCGTCAGGGGGAGGATGTTATTGATGAGGAGAAGCTTCCTTCTGAGGCTGGTATTACAAGTACTATTATACCATCTTCTGCTATTCCTGTTGTTGTTTCAGATAATTCTACATTGAAGACCTATGTTCGAAAAGGCAAAAATAAGGTCACTATTTCTGCACCACTACACCAACCTTACTCCGAACGTAGTCTTGATAATGCTAATGGTGAGAATCCTAATCCTACTTGTTCTTCTGATGATACTGACATTCCTATTGCTCTTAGAAAAGGGGTTAGATCTTGTACCCAACATCCTATCTCGAATTTTGTAGCCTATGATAAATTATTTGCATCCTACCATTCCTTTGTTTCTTCCTTGTCTTCTATACCTATTCCTCATGGGTGGAGAGAAGCAATTAGCAACGAGAACTGGAAACATGCTATGATAGAAGAGATGAATGTCCTAAAAAAGAATGATACTTGGGAACTAGTTACTCTTCCTTATGAAAAAAAACCAATTAGTTGTAAATGGATATATACAGTTAAACAGAATCCAGATGGGACAGTTGAGAGACTCAAAGCCAGGTCAATTGCAAAAGGGTATATCAAACTCATGGGATTGATTACCAGGAGACATGTGCTCCTGTGGCGAAGATAAACTCTGTTCGTACCATAATCTTATGTGCAGCAAACTTCGGCTGGGATATTCAACAATTGGATTTGAAAAATGCATTCCTTCATGGTGACTTGGAAGAAGAAGTATACATAAAAATACCCTCTGGTTTTGCTTCATCTGTCACCAAGGGTAAGGTTTGTAAACTGCAAAATGCTTTATATGGTTTGAAGCAATCTCCTAGAGTCTGGTTCGGTAAATTCCATAAAGCAATGGTAAGATTTGGATACAAACAGAGTCGAGAAGATCACACTCTATTTGTCAAATAGATAAAAGGTAAGACTGTCATTCTTATTGTTTATGTTGATGATATTGTGGTGACAGGGGATAATAGAGAAGCGATAGTTAATCTCAAAGCAAGACTGGCCAAAGAATTTGAGATCAAAGATCTTAGTCCTTTGAAATATTTCTTTGGTATTGAAGTTGCAAAATCTTCCAGTGGGATTTTTCTATCTCAAAGGAAGTATATACTTGATCTTTTAACAGAAACTGACATGTTGGGATGTAAGCCTGCTGATTCTCCTATTGAAGTTAATCATCATCTAGTAGGTGGTACAGGACCTACGGTTGATAGAGAAAGATATCAACGTTTGGTGGGACGATTGATATACCTCTCTCATACTAAACCTGATATATCTTATGTTGTAGGAATAGTGAGTCAGTATATGCATGATTCTCGACATTGTCATATGAAAACTGTTTACAGAATTCTGAGGTATCTCAAGTCTGCTCTTGGAAAAGGTTTATTGTTTGCATCAAATGGTCATATGAGAGTCGAAGCTTTTTCCGACTCAGATTGGGCTGGCTCTATAGAGGACCGTCGATCTACATTAGGCTACTGTTCATTTGTTTGAGGTAATCTTGTTACTTGGCGTAGTAAGAAACAGTCCGTGGTGGCAAGATCTAGTGCTGAATATCGAGCTATCGCCTTGGGTATATGTGAACTAATGTGGCTTCGAACTTTGCTAGAAGATTTGGGTGTTACAACTAAAGGGCCTATGCAGTTATTTTGTGATAACAAGGCAACCATTAGTATTGCAAACGACCCAGTTCAACATGATAGAACAAAGCACATTGAGATTAACAGGCACTTCATCAAAGAAAAATTAATCAGTGGTCTTATTTGCTTACCTTTTGTAAAAACAGAATATCAGCTAGTTAGCTGATATTCTAACTAAGGGTCTTAGTGGTAAAATGTTTCATCCATTGTGTTTCAAGTTGGGTATGCAAGATATCTATACCCCAACCTAAGGGTCTGTTAACAGATGTTAGTAGATTAACATACTATTAGGGGAAAACATGTGTTAGTGTAGTAAACATGTTTTCCATGTATTCTTGTTTTATTCCTAGAAATTGGACTATCCTAATTCTATAAATGTAGCTACTTGTAATCTAAATAAATATAACAGTGTGTACATATTTGTTACATTCTAACATGTCTAATTGGTTAAATCCCTCTCAAGCATCTCTTGAGTTATTATATAGATTACTAATTAATACTCTACAGCACTTCTAATTGGAGATGTACTGAAACACTTGGTGATTATTTGGCGAAAAGAAACATCATGGGAATATGTGAGTTATATTCAGATCATCAGATTTATTGTGAACGTTTTTGTCAGCGTTACATTTTTTAAATTTGTCCTCTAGATAGTATTTGACCCTTGTTCCTTCATTATGCGACAGATGATGTTGACACTCGTGCAATCACTCGTAGATTAAGACAAGATGGAAGCCTAATTGGTGTACTTAGCACAGAAGACTCCAAAACGGATGAGGAACTTTTGGAAATGTTTCGTACATGGGACATTGTTGGTAGAACTTAATATAATTTTTGAAAAGTATATTAGAATATTGGTGGCTTGCAGTTGGTAAATATCTTTGTTTGATATAATATTGCAGGTGTGGATTTAATAAGTGGTGTTTCCTGCAAGGCCCCTTACGAATGGGTTGATAAGACGGATACAGAGTGGGATTTTAATTCCAATGGAAGAGATGGAGAGACTTATCATGTTAGTATTATATTGAGTTTGTAATTAATTATGAGAGAGACAGTTGCAATTGTAATCTATATCTATACTCATTTTGTATCCGTTCATGAGTGAAGGTTATTGCATACGATTATGGTATCAAGCATAATATACTGAGGCGCTTGGCATCCTATGGCTGTAAGATAACAGTTGTCCCTTCAACATGGCCAGCATCTGAAACTCTAAAACTGAAACCAGATGGAGTTCTTTTCAGCAATGGCCCAGGTGACCCTTCTGCAGTTCCTTATGCTGTTGAATCAGTCAAGGAAATAATTGGAAAGGTTCCTGTTTTTGTTATTTGCATGGGCCATCAGTTGCTTGGCCAGGCATTGGGTGGTAACACCTATAAGATGAAGTTTGGTCACCATGGAGGAAATCATCCGGTTCGTAACCTTCGGAGTGGCCGCGTTGAGATAAGTGCTCAGGTGTGTGCATAAAATTCACACAAGTCGATTACTTTGTATGACTTTCCACTGAGCACATAGTGCCACCTAAGCCTTCCAAGTTTTATTCTTTGAGATTTGTGTTCCTTTTTTGTCTTCAATCTTTTCATAATTATTTGGAATTAAGTAAGGATCTATGTCGAATTAGAATGGAATTTTTTAGATCTTAAAATAAATTAAATTTTCTGGACTTGACATTTCAGAAGGATCAAAAGTAAATGTAAAGAAAATTTAATCTAATATTGATTTGTTATGTATTTCCTTAAACGTATCTTTTAGCTAATTTCTTGATTTTTAGTAGCACTGCCCTCCTAGTATTTGGTTTTTTTATTAAGTAAACTTCCTCGTCTGACAGAATCACAACTATGCTGTTGACCCTGCATCACTTCCTAATGGTGTGGAAGTCACTCACGTAAATCTCAATGATGGAAGCTGTGCTGGTCTTGCCTTCCCTCAACGAAAGCTCATGTCTCTTCAGTACCATCCTGAAGCATCTCCAGGACCTCATGATTCAGATACTGGTAATTGAACTCTTTTTGTTGCACATTTACTTGACACACTAGACAGGTTCAATCTTACATAATTTTGATTTAGTTGGTGATGTGTTGGTAAATATATTGGGACTATACTTTCTCCCTTAAAACCTAATTTGTCCTTCGTCATTCCTGGCAGAAATATTATTCTTCCCCATCTCTCCCTATTTTCTCTCTACTCTTTTCCAGTAAAGTGAACACAGACAATTGACCTAAAAGGCTAAAACACTGTTGGTGTGTACCGTATATTGCTGAACAAATAGTCTATAGTTTGATGCTGTTTAAGGTATTATGAAGCATGAGCCTCGTGAGAGATAAGTGACTAAAAAAAATTGTGAGGCAAGCCTGTAGAGTGTGACAAGGCTTTAATTTCATTGTCACCAAGATGTTCCATTGCTTGTAGAATCCATTTGTGAATCTTTAGAAGGGAAAGGTTTTGAGAAACTATTTAGGTTTTTATCAAAAACGTGCAATAAAACTATTAGTTTGTGTTTGTCGATTTAGCTATCAATAAATACGTGCAAGTGTACACGATCAACAAGTAATAAAGTGATAAGAGAGTGTCGAACCCACAGAGAATTATTTAATAATAATCACCAAATACTAACTCATAACCAAATTAATTTTATTTAAACAATTCGATAAAAGATTTTGAATTTTGAAAATAAAGTACTAAACTAACTAATTACTAACTACCAAGAATTGAATTCAGATAAAAAGGCTTAAGATTACAATTTCCCTTAATGTTTCACTTGAATTAATACACTTCCTATTAAATTATATTAATTATTCCGGATTGTTAATCAAGAACTCATCAATATTTATAATCATCTCTCGATGTATCATAAACGAATCAACTTAAATCCATATAAGATAGAATTAAGATGAACACCCTAATTAACTAATTCACTATATCTCTATGTGAATTACAGTTAAAAAGGATTTAAAGCACATATTCTCTTTCAGATTACATGCGGCGTATAGGTATATCTCTATCCTAAACACAAATCGTGAATTCCATCAACAGCAGAATACACAATCACATGCTATTATGATTAGGTCTAAATCTATAATCCATCTCTTGAGTTCATATAGATTACCACGGTAATTGATGATCAAACAATTAAGTAATTAATCACAAATCATAATAGACAATCCGACAGTAATCAACAATAATTAACAAGGAAGCATATCAAAAAAAGCTACGCATTAAGATCCATTGTAATCTTAAAAAGAAATTAGCTCATAATTGAATTAAAATCCATAATCCACAATTGATAAAGCATTCAAGAATACAAAATAAAAGATTAGGGAAGAGAATAAAATCTGTAATTGCAATCCTTGAGTCTCTCCTTCAGCTCTTGTGATGAATCCTTCTTGCTTGCTCAATTGCTTTAAGCCTCCCTCTCTTTCTCCCAAACTAGGGTTAGCAAAAAGTAGCAAAATCTCCCCTATTCTATGTCTCACATCACGTATTTATAGGTTCTAGTTAAAGTCCTAAACCAATTAGAAGTTACAATCCTTGTTCCATTCAATTTAGGTCAAAAATAAACTTTTCAACAACCCGACGCAGCGTGGTCGCGCCCATATTTGGCCTAGGAAGCAGCGCGGCCGCGCCCAAGTGCCAGAAATCATGTTTTCCACTCTGCAGACCAGCGCGGCCGCGCCCAAAATACACTAGGAACTGGCGCGACCGCGCCCGACCAAATTCTGCTCGGACATCTGTTGTTAAAATGGTCATAACTTTTGATCCGGGAGGAGTTACGGGGCCTGCCACCTATCAAATCGAAGTTCCCGACGCGATCTACAACTTTCCTTCTTTGAGCATTGCGATATTCGGGCTGGAGATTGGTTGAAATTGAGCTTCAAGTGACTGTTATGTAAATGACAACTCCAAACCTTGATCTTTGTTGATAAAAATGTCATAACTCTCGCATCTGAACTCCGATTGGGGTGATTCAAGATGTTCCGAAAAGATAAGAATAAATCTACAATAAAATCCAAGTTGCAAACCAAGAACATGCATCCATTTTAATGTTAAAGCCCTGCAATCTTCCCTTTTCACGTTTGCTTGCTTATTGTACTCCAAAAGATGTTCGGATTACGTTTCCTTACTTCTTCCTACAAAATAACATAAAAACACTATAAATACCTAATCCTAACTTAAAATACTTAAGAACTCACAAATTATCAAGCCAAGCGTACTCAATTCATAGATGTAAAACCCACTCATCAAATACCCCCAAACTTAAATCTTTGCTTGTCCTCAAGCAAACACCAAGAACAACAACTATAACAACTAATTCTAAATAACAACTCACATGACTCGAGCAATGAATCAATACAAATTTGCATAATAGCCTCAAAGATTTCTTCTAATATTAACTCAAGAAATTTTTTTTTCGAAAACATGCAAAGCCTAAAATTTCAACCTAATCATCAGTTCCACAACTACTCATGATCATTTAAGTGCATGTGTGTGCATCCAAATGTTCAACTAGCCATAACTCACACTAGATCATATAATCAAATACTCATAAAAGATTTTCAAATCAACTCTAAAAACCTGCTTTCACATCAATCTCCGATAATAAAGGCAAAACATAAAATTTAGATGATCAAAAGGATATTTCGTACATTTAAGCACACTTGAACCCTTCCCAAGTAATTCAAAACACAAAATTTCTTTTATTTTCTCTTTCCTTTCTAGTGAGTGCGTTTTACACTCCATCTCACTTTTTATTGAACGAGTGCGTTTTACGCTCCTTCTCGTGCCTGTGTTTATGGGTGAGTGCGTTTTACGCTCCATCTCAACCCACCACATGATTTATTCTTTCACTTAGGAAGGTTTTACAATTTTTAAAATTTTCAATAACCCAAGATTTCCCCCAAACTTATGTTAATGCCTAAATTTCGCTTTGAATGAAGCTCAAATAAGATTTTAAAGTTTCAATGATATCTTTCACAAGTATTCAACCAAATTTTGTTTTCCTTAAGACACAACTAGCTAAACAGATGGATATGTGCTTTGAAGTTCAAAAAGATCACAAATAGTGTAAACCCAACTCATAAGTCAAAATATAAACTAAGCATGCTTCTCAACTTCACAAGAGTTAAAAAAAATTAATCCATTTTTTTCTTCTTATCATTGGCCATAATCAAATTCAAATTAAATCATTGCTCACCTATCCTAAAAACATACTAACTAACATACGACCTTAATAAACTAAAATAAATAACACAAAACAAGACCACACCCCCAAACTTAAACCAGACATTGTCCTCAATGGCTAAAATAGGAAAAAGTAAAGCAAAGGACTTCCCTGAAAATATAGCAATCTTCCTCCTTGTCTGCTAAGTCTGAAGAATAGGCTAGGCACATCGAAATGAATAAGGCATTGCACTTGAATTGGACTCGAATAACCTGTAAACACATTAGAATCAAATTTATTAACTACTATGAAACCTAATAAAATAAATAAAAACTAAAAATAAAAATTAAACTTGGGTTGCCTCCCAAGAAGCGCTTGGTTTATAGCCGTCAGCCCGACTTCGTCCTGTTCTACTATCCAATTCCCCTTCGAAAATTGAGGAACCCTCCATCCATTAGTAGAAATGTAACTTTTGAAGGTTTTGCTACAGTAGGGGCCATTGTTTCAAAGTCACCTAGTTTGCTTTTTGTAGATAGGTTCCTAATTACGACTGTCAAATAGCTAGGTGCTTCCTCCGTTGTGTTCGTGATTAGATTGGGACATTGAATCTTGTCAAACACCACGGGCTCGTCTTCTATCTCATCTCTCTCATCCCACCATGGTTGTAATGTAGTCCTAGTTCTAATGTCATTAAGAGCTTTACCAAGGACATGACTACCAAGTGGACACGATTTTGCAAAACTACCCGGATATTTGAGCTTTAGTGGAAAAGGTACATGGGGCACTAACAAAATCGGTACATCAGCGTCGAAACTCACGGCTTTGGCTGTATTTTCTTGATCCCCAGTATTCTCCTCCATATCAGAATTATCATCAATTAGCATGTCCGGTTGTAGCTTTGGCGCGGGCAATCCATCAGTCTCGAGAACCACGTCATTAGGCCATGCACAATGATAACTATTCTTGAAGGCGCTGATAAGCTGTCCCATCTGATTCTCAAGATTTCGAATCGACACTGCTTGGCTTTTTACACTTAAATCCACTAAGTTCAACAGCTGATCTTGATCACTCATTCTTTTATCCGTAGCTGTAATAAACTTCACCAAGGCCTCCGCCAAACTTAGTTTCCTTTCTTCTTCATGTAGATAGGCTGAATCCTGAAATTCTGGAGTGTATGATTGGCTTGGAGCAAAGATTTGTACTTGATTATTATGGCTCCATGAAAAATCCGGATAATACTCCCAATCTTGATTATAGTTGTTGGGATAGGCATAACTGTTGGGGTAATCGCCAAAATTGCCACCATACTGCATCAACTTAAAATTGATGGCGCATTGATGACTCGGATGATTTCCAGCACAATAATCATAAATTACTGCCACACTTTGAATACGTTGTACTGCAAAAGTGTCAATCATCCTCGAAAATGTCTCAATCGGTGCTGACAATTCATCGAATTCATAAATCCCTGCCGCTCTTGGCTGAATCATTCTCGTATGAGGCCATTGATAGTCGTAGTCCGCCATGGTGTACCTAAAAAGAGAGAAATATAGGAAGAGAATTAAAATAAAAACAAAATGATTAAATTAAAACTAATTTGATTAAAGTTAATGATGGCAAAAATTATTAAACTAATTCCCCGGCAACGGCGCCAAAAACTTGTTTGTCGATTTAGCAATTAATAAATACGTGCAAGTGTACACGATCAACAAGTAATAAAGTGATAAGAGAGTGTCGAACCCACAAATAATTATTTAATAATAATTACCAAATACTAACTCATAACCAATTTAATTTTATTTAAACAATTCGATAAAAGATTTTGAATTTTGAAAATAAAGTACTAAACTAACTAATTACTAACTACCAAGAATTGAATTCAGATAAAAAGGCTTAAGATTACAATTTCCCTTAATGTTTCACTTGAATTAATACACTTCCTATTAAATTATATTAATTATTCCGGATTGTTAATCAAGAACTCATCAATATTTATAATCATCTCTCGATGTATCATAAACGAATCAACTTAAATCCATATAAGATAGAATTAAGATGAACACCCTAGTTAACTAATTCACTATATCTCTATGTGAATTACAGTTAAAAAGGATTTAAAGCACATATTCTCTTTCAGATTACATGCGGCGTATAGGTATATCTCTATCCTAAACACAAATCATGAATTCCATCGACAGCAGAATACACAATCACATGCTATTATGATTAGGTCTAAATCTATAATCAATCTCTCGAGTTCATATAGATTACCACGGTAATTGATGATCAAACAATTAAGCAATTAATCACAAATCATAATAGACAATCTGACAGTAATCAACAATAAATAACAAGGAAGCATATCAATAAAAGCTACGCATTAAGATCCATTGTAATCTTAAAAAGAAATTAGTTCATAATTGAATTAAAATCCATAATCCACAATTGATAAAGCATTCAAGAATACAAAATAAAAGATTAGGGAAGAGAATAAAATCTGTAATTGCAATCCTTGAGTCTCTCCTTCAGCTCTTGTGATGAATCCTTCTTGCTAGCTCAATTGCTTCAAGCCTCCCTCTCTTTCTCCCAAACTAAGGTTAGCAAAAAGTAGCAAATCTCCCCTATTATATGTCTCACATCAAGTATTTATAGGTTCTAGTTAAAGTCCTAAACCAATTAGAAGTTACAATCCTTGTTCCATTCAATTTAGGTCAAAAATAAACTTTTCAACAACCCGACGCAGCGCGGCCGCGCCCATATTTGGCCTAGGAAGCAGCGCGGCCGCGCCCAAGTGCCAGAAATCATGTTTTCCACTCTGCAGACCAGCGCGGCCGCGCCCAAAATACACTAGGAACCGGCGCGGCCGCGCCCGACCAAATTCTGCTTGGACATCTGTTGGTAAAATGGTTATAACTTTTGATCCGGGAGGAGTTACGGGCCTGCCACCTATCAAATCGAAGTTCCCGACGCGGTCTACAACTTTCCTTCTTTGAGCATTGCGAGATTCGGGCTGGAGATTGGTTGAAATTGAGCTTCAAGTGACTGTTATGTAAATGACAACTTCAAACCTTGATCTCTGTTGATAAAAATGTCATAACTCTCGCATCTGAACTCCGATTGGGGTGATTCAAGATGTTCCGAAAAGATAATAATAAATCTACAATAAAATCCAAGTTGCAAACCAAGAACATGAATCCATTTTAATGTTAAAGCCCTGCAATCTTCCCTTTTCACGTTTGCTTGCTTATTGTACTCCAAAAGATGTTCGGATTACGTTTCCTTGCTTCTTCCTACAAAATAACATAAAAACACTATAAATACCTAATCCTAACTTAAAATACTTAAGAACTCGCAAATTATCAAGCCAAACGTACTCAATTCATAGATGTAAAACCCACTCATCAGTTTGCAATGAATTTGAGTACCAGAAAATCTTCATACTTCTGTTAGTGATATCTCATGATGATCCACATATTATTATTCATCTTGAAAATGGTTATCACATCTTTTTTTTCAAACAATGAATAGCCAATTGAGCTAGTTAATTATGGACCGCTTATCATGTTATTTGTTGTTTAATTTCTAACTTTTTAAATGAGATTACAGGTAAAAATGGTGACAGAAAAGAAAATCGTGCAAGAAGTAGTGTTTTAAAAAAAAAAATCGAGTCAATACTCAATACTTAAAAATGTTGAATATAACTGTAGACAACTTACCTAGTGTGTCAAGTTGATGTTATTTCCCCTTTTAAATAATGCATTCACTGCCTTGCTCATAATTTTTTATAGTATTTTGTTGCATAAACAAAAACAATGGAACTGAAAGTGAAGGTAGATATGGAAGTGATCATTCAATAACTCATTACGAGGTTACCTGGTTGGGTTGCAAATGAGCCAGTTGAAATGGGTTCTTTTGGGTATAAACAATTTTTGCACAAGGTAGCTAAATTAAATTTTATCCCAGCTTTACTACTACACAACGCGATGGTTTTTCCCATATCAATGTCGGCTGGGAATATATAGTAATACAATAAATAAACACTCATTATGTGTGTGTATATATATATATATACACACACACATATAGATCCGGCATTCCTTTTCAATTATAAAATTTTACCTTTTATATAAGAAAATGTACGAAGAATGGCGCAAGAAAGTGTTTTAAGTTACTGAGTTGAACAGTGGAAATTAATGACATTTATCTTTTCCTCGTAAAATTGAACCTCTGCTTAGATAGCTACACGTTTTCTTGAGCCTATATGCTGATGAAAGCTCATCTGGTTGCAGTATTTGACGAGTTTATACTGCTGATGAGACAAGAAAAACAAAATGTAAGAGCATAATCTGCACTGTATTAATGTATTGGTCGTCTGGGATTTAGTAGTTGGATGGGCCGGAAAATGGATGATGATGATAAACATGTTGAAGAAGCTCGTAAAGGAAGTTTAAACAATCATGCCAGTCTCATGGTGGTTGAATTTGAAAACTGTCGATCAGCTTCTCCTTTTCCCATTATGATCACAAGGATTGCTAGTGCATGTAGAATTTTTTTTATTTATTTTTTGATGATTGTAATATTTTTGTTTTTTTAAAAAAGTATTATAATGTTTTTTGTTCAGTTTTGTAGCTGTAGGAAATGAATGGTTGTTTGGCCAAAGTTTCCAAAGTTGAAATGTAGTTTGATTTTTTTTCCCTTGCGTATCATCAGTACAAGTTAAAACTCAGTTTCCTACATTCAAGATTTGTGGGTTTGTTTGGTTACGAGATTTTGCAACTTTTGTAGTGGTAGCATTTGAACTTTCAAATACACTACGCTTATGTATTTGAGCCTCAAACGTTGCGTTTGTGTCCGCACTGCATTTATGAGTTAAACAAATTGTGTGTGAAATAAGCTAATCTTTTAAGCAAACAAGATTTTACGGTATGTTTGAACTTTTAAACGTATCAAACGCTCTACCAAGCAGGCACATAATTGATTTCCTAAGTAATTAAGAAAGAATTTAAAATTAAATTGGTTATAAAAATTCGTTTATTACAATCCTGAAGTAAGGCACGTTCAGTAAAACTAGTCTGGAACCAAAGAAATTAAAAGGTTAAAGAGTTTTAACTAATTTAGGTCTCATTGTCGATGAGGTATTGGATGGCATGTCGAAGAAATCTAAGTCTTTGTGGGGGTAACACGGACCTTGATGATCATGGACATAGGAGCTCTACTTGTTGTGGTCTAATAAAATATGTATTTAACAATTATGTGAAAATTAGAAATTGTTGATTCCAATTGAAAGTTACAAAACTAGTCCCCCAATGTTGAGCACTAGTTTTTAAAATCTAATTGATCTTTACAAGAGTGCTATTAAATAAACTCAACTATAGAAAACGTATATATGGTGCATAGAGATTGAAAGTTCTAAGCATATGACAGAAGATAGATCTCAATTTTTTCACACAGATCTCTTCAGGCCAATGCATATTGGTAATATTGGAGGGAGGAGATACACTATCGTTGTTGTGAATGAATTTTTTCAATACTTTTTTGGACATTCTTTTTAAGTCATATTCGTCAATGTCGACTTCAAGAGAAACTGACAAGTTATGCATGATCCTAGATGCGAATTTAATGCAAAGATAAAATAATATGCATGATCCTAGATGCAATCCTAACGTAAAATTTTAAATATTAACATAAACTGTAAGATGTAAATTTGCCACGGAAGAATCCATAAATATGTATATGAAAAAATCATATATCCGCGAACGAATTATATGACGAGTATCACCGAGTAGGACTTCACTTATACAAACACATAAAGCATCTCCCTTGTTCCAAGAAAAATTATTGAAACCTCGAGTAATTCTTGAATTGGATCAAATAGGGTGATGAATACGCTTACTGAAATAGGTGGAGGCATGAAAAATGTTTGTTTCAGTGGAAAATATATTGAAATTTAATTCAAGATTTGCGAGCATAAAGCAGCATTTGAGTATTTTGAAAAGAAAAAAAAAACTCGTACGTGAGATTCCGAGTAAACAAATTAGTATTAATCCAGATCGTGATAATTATATTTCGCACATTATGTGGATGGATTCTTGGTCAATAATTGCATAAACATTTGGTGATATTGTGACCTTTGATATCTAGTATCAGACTAGTGTAGACACCCAAATTTTGCGTTCCATGTACTAACCATGACAGGAGGGCAAAATCGTCAATTGAACCGGCTGGCGGGAGCGAAGGAGTGGGCACAAGTGCGAGCGCCCGACACCACCGCAATGTTTGGCGACCAAAGCTGACGTGACAATAAGGCCATTCGAAACGGGCATCCCCGAATGAGGTGGCACGTTTCCCGAAAATTCCCGGACTACAGAATACGAGCCTGTCAGCGAAAACCGACGTTACAGCACGAAAATCGAGGCATGACACAAAAAACGAGAAAGTCAAACCGTCCAGCCGCGGATTGATCTGCGGCCAAATAGTGCGCCTTTTGAAAACACGAAACTCGAAACACGGAACTCGAAACCAGGCGAGTGGAAGGCAGGCGGCCAGCCAGCCGCAGATCAATCTGCGGCTGGCTTTGGCCAGCCTATTTCAGCCCAGTTTCGTGCAGCATACAGGGAGTTCAGCAAATTTGGAAGAAGGGAGGATTCAGCAACAAGAAGCACGGAAATAGAGAGAAAAAAGAGAGAAATTTTGCAATCAAATAGGAAGAAATGAGAGAAAAAAAGAGATAATTTAATTCTTTTGATTTTGATTGTATCAAATACACTCCTTATCCTATTCAAATACACAAGTTCACATCCCTTTGAGATCAATTGCAAGGTGAAAATTCCTATTTGTTCTAGCCATTTATATCATATTGATTGGTTAAATTAGATGTAATTTTCATGTATCTTGTTGAACAATCATGGATTAGGGATTATTAGTGAGGGTTCCATCGGAACAAAATTCTTCCTAATAACCCGAGGATATCCAATTGATGAAATTTCTAGCTTGTTTATGGTGATTCATTGGGTGTAATTTGTTTAGACTGTCATTTTCGGATATCATGGTGTGTTAGATAAATTCGGGTTGGTTAGTCAGGTAGTATGCATTTTGTGGGCATGTAGTAACCTCGTGTGAGCCTAGGAATGCGACCCCGTGGTCCAAATCCGATGATGGACTTTTTGATGTATGTAATAGATTCAGGGTGCTCGTTTTTTGTAACATGTAATCATCGGGCCTTAAAACGACGCCAAGGCGAGAATCGGGTTTAAGGCCCCGTAGTAGTGGAACATGTGATTGTTGGCGTTCGGGGATGTTTTAATGGCTTACATGCCCATGAATAGCCCCGACGCGTGTTTATGCTTGATTAGATTTTGTGTCACAAAAATGATTTCAAGAATTAAACGACGAAGGTTTTTTTTTTTATTAAAATCAAACAAGCTAGGTTATTAGAATCACGAGGTTAAAAATCGGAAGTGTTAATAAATGTCGATTTCTACTAAACGAGAAGGCCAAAGAAAATCATTTTCAACCATCACCAAAAATGGCTTTTATGAATGAACGAAATGTTTTATTAGACCTTTGTGCATAGGGTTAAAGATATCCTAGAAATTGCCCATCATTTTATAAAAGTAATGTATAGATTTCGATTTCTATTTTGACAAAGGTTTAAAAGATTCTTGTTTTGCCAAAACAAACGCCTAATAAAATCTCATAGCTTTTGACAAATAAAATCCAACCTTTCGCACGAACAAAGGAGCTCTCTCGTATTAATGGAAGCGACATTCTAAAACATTCCCGAAATAAAACACGATTTTTCATAAAAGCCAAATGTTTCAACTCACCACAACATTCATATAGGTACACACACACACACGCTCGCATACACACACAGTTCATGAATTAAAGGATAGGACAGCATCAAGATTGCGGTAACCGTGTTTCACGGAAGTCGGGGGGTGCCTAACACCTTCCCCTCGCTTAAGCAAGCCCCCGAACTTTATGAATCTCGGTTCGCAGACCAATTAATTCGGAGTCACATATGAGCCAGCGATTTATAAAAAATGAAAACTCGGATGAGTTGGTACATCCATTTCAAATATACCAACTGGCGACTCTGATCAATTGGCTCATCATAAAAAACGATCTTTCAAAACCCCGTCGACATTAATGCCGACCTTTTCCAAAAAATCATTTAATCAAGAGGCTAAAATTGGAAAAGACTAAAAAAGACACATGAAGAGAAACCCGGCGTCGACAGCTGGCGACTCTGCTGGGGAACATTTGAGGGCTTAAGCCGCTTTCAAATCTTGATGCTATCTTATCCTTTAAAATTCATGAATATGTGTGTGTGTGCGATATTGTGATCTTTTGTACGTTTTGTTGTGTGAATGTGTGTTTTGTCCAATAAGTGAATATTTGAATGGAATTGCTTTACTTTTAAGTAATCATTTGCATACGGTGAGGACGATGAATGTGAATGTATGTTGAGAGAGTACCTCCTCCTGAGGCGAACCTGTCGGTTGCTTATTACTGGACTCGAAGGGGCTGCTCCCCGGAGATGGCTCAGGAAACGCACCACCCAAATCCGCTCCAATCGAAAGGGCTCAGACGAGTAGATTGCGAAGATTTGGGGACCTTCATGCCGAAAAGCCCGTGAGAGTAACCCTAGGATAGGTCAGCCTCAGATTAACCCTACGTAGGAAAAGTTTCTTCATGCCTTTTTACATTGCACGCGTAAATGTCATGATCTCATTCATATATGCCTCCCTTTTCGTCAAGAAGAAATTACTAACCTCTATCTTTTGCAGGGAACGGCTGAGGAGCATAATAAAATCATATTTGGCATTTGTTATCGCATTAAAGGACTACTAACTTTGTGTTTTACAGGGAAAGATTAAAAAACCCCAAAAACACAAAAGTTACAGCTTTAGCATGCATCCACATTTTTTACTCCCCAAGACTAAACTTCGAACCTTGGTTTCTATAGGATTGCTCCTCAAACCCGTTCGCAGTCTAAAAGGGCCCAAAACTCTATATCTGAAATGGCTAATATTCCATCTACCAATTCCGGTGCCATATCTAGGGAGGAATTTGATGACTTTAAGAAGCAGATGTTAGAAATGGCCATAATGCTAAAGGAGCAGTTGATGCCCAGACAGGAACCACCTAAGGAGGATCCACCTCAACTTAAGGGCGAGCCAGTCGTCCCAAAGGCCATTCCCGTACCAAACAAAACAGTGATTACTATCCCGGAAGAGGGAGATACAGATGACCTGCGGAAGAAAATGAGACAAATGGAGGAAACCATCCAATCTATGAAGGGCATAGGGTCCCTCGGCAGGGTTAACTATTCAGATTTATGTGTCTTCCCCGGAGCCAGATACCCGGAGAAATTTAAAATCCCCGAGTTTGAAAAATACAATGGGAAGGGGGACCCCTACACACACTTGAAAATATACATTGGAGAACTCGGGTCTTATGCCGAGGACGAAGGGTTGAGAATGCAGCTGTTCCAGAAAAGCTTAACGGGGGAGGCAAGAATCTGGTATGCCTGCCTTGACAACGCCCGAATCCACAACTGGGAAGAATTGGCCCACACCTTCTTAAACCAATACAGCTTTCAGGCCCAGATGGCCCCTGACAGGTACCAAATGACAAAAGTTAAGAAGCAACCTAGGGAATCCTTCAGGGAATATGCGCAACGATGGAGGGGCATGGCCGCACAGGTGAACCCCCCGATGAGTGAATCGGAGATGGTGATTACTTTTGTAGACATTCAAGAGGCACCGTATTATCAACGAGTCATCTCGGGGATTGGAAGACCCTTTGCTGAAATGATTAAACATGGAGAGATGGTAGATATGGGTTTGAAATCTGGCAAAATCCGGGATTTTACGGCCTTGGAAACTGCTGCCGAGCAAATACAGAATGGAAACTATGGCAGCACTTCCCGGAGGGTCCAAAAGAGGAAGGAAGAGGATGTTTCCCTCATCCTACAAGGGTCATCCAGAAAAGTAAAAAGCCATCTTCCGGTACAGGTGCAGAGGGTAGGGTCTTCCCGACAGCCCAACTTCACAGATCAAAGGGCAGAGGGGCGAAGGAGATATGAGGCCTCGCAAAATCGAGTATTCACCCCGCTCGGGGAGCCGCTTGAACGGGTATTAGCGGTATTAGTAGCCCAAAAGAAGATAGTTGGTTTGGCACCCCCGAGTGACCCAAAGGGTAGAAGGTTTGACCCGAGCAAGCGATGTGCATACCACTCCAGTTCCCCTGGCCATGATACACAGGACTGTTGGACGTTGAAGCATCGAATCCAAAACCTGATTGACAGTGGGGAAATTGTGGTGGAACAGCCAGACTCCCCGAATGTTAAGGCAAATCCCCTGCCAAGACATGATGGGGGGGGTCAATGCGACGGAGGTAAGTGAAGCTGGGGGGCCGCCAAGGTTGAACTATGTGCAGAAAATTGAGGAAATGATCAACGTGATACATGATCATGGGAGTGCACGGGGAGCGCCCATCAGATTGATAGGGGTAAGTACGAATAGCACGAAGGGACCTGTCAAGTTGACAGCTCCGAGGCCCCTCATCCTTGCGGCAAGGCCGCAAATCCCTATCAGTAGTCTAAAGACGGTACCCTGGAATTATGGGGGGATGCCAGAGGAAGCGGCTAGTTGTGCTTCTGTGACGACAAAGGGGAATCCCTTATATCTTCCCGGGCGAGTCCTCGAGAGCCAAAAGAAGAAAAATGAAGAGATTTCCGAGGAAAGGGCCATAAAATTCTTGAAAAGGATGGATCACCCGGAAGCAAGGGGGATCCAGATTTTAAATGAGGAGTCAATCCTAACATCAGTCATGGACTTGGTGTTGTCATCCGGTGAGCATTGTAAAACCCTAACGAAGGTTCTGGAGGAGGCATACGTGCCCAAGGAAATTAGTGAGAAAGGTTTCGGCCAGCTGGTGGGCCACCTATTGGAGAACGATGTAATATCCTTTACGGATGAGGACATACCCAAGGAGGGAAGGGGACACCGGAAACCGCTACATATTGCGGTAATCTCCTCGGGTTATATCATGAATGGGGTGCTGATTGATGGAGAGTCGACACTGAATATCTGTCCCCTCAGTACATTGCAGATGATGAACATCAATACCAAGCGCCTACGGGCCAGTCATGTGGTGGTGCGAGCTTTCGATGGTTCCCGGAGGGATACAATTGGAGAGATTGAATTACCGGTGGAGATAGGACCTTGTACTTTTGACATCTCTTTCCAAGTCCTTGACATCGCGGCCAGTTATAACCTATTATTGGGGAGGCCGTGGGTACACATGGCCGAGGCAGTTCCTTCCACGCTCCACCAACAAATCAAGCTAATCATCGATGGGAATCTGGTAACAATCTCGGCCGAATGTGATGACCCTTCTCCTCCCAGGAGTGGCCTACCAGTGATCAATGTGGATGAGTCGGCGGCACCTGCCAGCTTTCAAGCACTGGAGATTAGCACTCCCCACTATAGATGCCTGGGAGCTCCAGCTGTGAAACCTAGGGTCTCTCCAGAACTTACCTTCGTGGCAAAGGAAATGATAAAAATGAACTTCCAGCCTGGACAGGGGTTAGGAAGGAGCAGTCAAGGAATCACCGAGCCCATCCAACTACCACAGCAGATAGGCAAAGCAGGGTTGGGATATCGTGAAGGCGTAGCACGGAGACACCGTCAGGGTGCGGCTCCGATTCGGATGGCCGGCCTTCTGGTGACCAAGGTTAACAGTGAGCAGGGGATTAGCGAGCCCGTGATTGAGTCTGGGGATGAAGAATTAACCCCCGTGAGTGATAGGTTGGCCAAAAGGGAAAATTTCCTGCAGGAGGTCGCAAAAGAGTTTGAAACCAAGTGCTATATCCCCGGACAATCAACAAGCAGTAGGGAGGGAACGAATATTATCACACCACCGGGAGCCCAACAAGTTGTGCCTGTCATCGATTGGGCAGGGCTGATTATTCCTGGAGAAGATAGGAGGGAGGACTCAGACGACGTATCCGTAATCATCGGGGAAGTGTCCGATGTGAAGCCCCCTTTTATCCAGCGCATTTCATCTGACCTGACCATCGACAATTGGACCCTGAAACCAGTGATATCCAAACAAGGGTAAAACCCGACGTCAGGGTGGTAGACCCCAGAGGACGGGGGAATGAAGAAGTTTATTTTTGTTGTTGTTTTATTTTTGCATAATTATGTCGTTTCTTCGTGTTATTTGAAAATGCGATCGGCGTGGAAAATGACTTATATATGACAAATATTTTGTTTCATGTCAGGTGTACCAATTTGAGTAATCCTTGCCTAACAAACGGTCTTTCAAATTTGAATGATGATTATGATTTTGACATTGAGCTAGATTTCGATTTAATGGGCATTGAACAAGACGAGACAGATTACGACGACGCGCCTGACGAGATCAAAGGATGGGTCGAGGATAAACCCAAACCCAACTTGGACCAAACCGTCACCATTGATATTGGAACCCCTGACAAGCCAAAAGAACTCAAGATAGGGACGGACCTTACCCCAACCAAAAAGCCGAAATGACTGAGTTGCTAAAACAATATGAGGATGTCTTTGCCTGGTCTCATGAGGATATGATCGGATTGTCCACCGACATTGTGGTACACCGATTACCCATCAAGGAGGGTTTCAGGCCTGTCAAGCAAAAATTAAGAAAATTGAAACCGGAGTGGAGCTTAAAAGTAAAGGAAGAGATCATCAAGCAGTTCAGGGCGGGAATCATTATGGTGTCCACTTACCCGGAATGGCTATCCAATGTAGTCCCAGTGGCTAAGCCTGGAGGAAAGGTGAGGGTATGTGTAGACTACAGAGATCTAAACAAGGCCAGTCTCAAGGATAACTTCCCGGTACCTTTCATACACATCCTGGTGGATAACACAGCCCAGTACGAAATGTACTCTTTTGTGGATTGCTTCGCGGGATATCATCAGATAATGGTGGCGGAAGAAGATCGGGAAAAGACCGCATTCATCACCCCCTGGGGCACTTTCTTCTATCGACGATTGGCTTTTGGTCTCACGAATGCGGGGGCTACTTATCAGAGAGCCATGATGGCCCTTGTTCCACGATATGATGCATAAGGAGATAGAGGTCTACGTGGATGACATTATTGTGAAATTAAAGGTAGAATCTGATCATATAACCCATCTCAAAAAGCTATTCGATCGGCTCAGAAAGTATAATTTGAAACTCAATCCAGCCAAATGTGCTTTCGGAGTGCAGTCGGGTAAGCTCTTGGGATTCCTGGTCAGTGATCGGGGCATTGAGTTGGATCCAGCAAAGATTAAGGCCATTGTGGATATGCCGGCACCTCACATAGAGAAAGAGATAAGAGGGTTTCTTGGAAGAATAAACTTCATCAGCCGTTTCATATCCCACTTGACGACTACATGCGAGCCGATTTTCAAACTGTTAAGAAAAGGGGCTTCCCAAGAATGGAATGGGCAATGTCAGAAGGCTTTTCAGACCATTAAAAAGCAACTGACTGAGGCACCAGTGTTGGTACCCCCGAAGGATGGGATCCCTCTGTTTATGTATATATCGGTCAATGCCATCGCGATGGGATGTATGCTGGGACAGAAGAATGAGGCTGGTAAGGAGCAGGCCATCTATTACCTCAGCAAAAGATTTAGCCAGTGTGAACAGAATTACACTCCCATCGAGAAGACCTGTTGTGCTCTGGCCTGGGCTGCAGGGAGATTACAGCACTACCTCCATGGGCATACGACGTACCTGATATCAAGAATGGATCCCCTGAAATATATTTTTGAAAGGCCCATGCTGAATTATCGATTATCAAGATGGCAGTTAATCTTACAATAGTTCGACATGGTGTACGTGACTCAGAAGGCCATGAAAGGGCAGGGAATCGCAGATCAGTTGGCGGAAACCCCGTCAGGAGGGATGGAGCCGTTAGAAACTCCTCTTTCGGGCGAGGATATATTTTGGGTATCACGCGAGAAATGTGATGACGAGGGACAGTTCTGGAAGCTGTATTTTGATGGTGCCATGAATGCCGAGGGGGCAGGAGCCGGAGCGGTCCTGGTCTCTATCACCGGAGAACAATACCCCGTGGCCACTAAACTGCATTTCAGCAATTCGAACAACACCGCTGAGTACGAGGGATGTATCTTGGGACTCCGCTTGGCCCGCGACATGGGAGTGAAGAGACTAGCGGTGTTCGGGGATTTAGAATTGGTAATCAGACAGGCAATCGGGGTATACAACACTAAAAAGCTCCGGTTACTTCCATACCATCGTTGTGTTACCCAGCTGATGCAAGAGTTCGAAGATATCGCTTTCCGCCATATTCCCCGGGGACGGAATGACTTTGTCGATGCATTGGCAACTCTGGCTTCCTGAATCCACGTAATCAAGAAAAGGGACAGTCCACAGATTGAGATGGCCGTACAGAATGCCCCGGTATATGAGGAACACGTGGCAGTGTTATCAGACGAGGTGGTGTTGACAAGGCAGCCCTGGTATCACGACATAAGGGAATATCTGAGAGATAGATCCATTCCCGACCAGGCGAGTCGAACTGAGAGGATGAGAATTCAAAAGATGGCGATGAAATTTTACCTGAGTGAGGATTCACTCTACAAGAGGGATGCTGGGTTGGGACTGTTGCAATGCGTAGATGAGACACAGGCCCAAAAGATTATGAATGAAATACATGGAGGGCTGTGTGGGCCACACATGAGTGGACCGATGCTGGCCAAAAAGATCTTGAGGACAGGGCATTATTGGTTAACGCTGAAAGCCGATTGCGATGATCATGTCAAACGGTGTTACCAATGCCAGGCGCACGGTAATGTGATCCATACGCCTCCCAATGAACTGCACTGTATGACCTCCCCGTGGCCATTTTCAATGTGGGGAATGGATGTAATCGGACCGATAGAGCCCAAAGCAAGCAACGGACACCGATTCATTTTCGTCATGATCGATTACTTCACCAAGTGGGTAGAGGCAGCTTCTTTCCCCAAAGTAACTCAGGAGGTCATCGTCAGCTTCATCAGGAATAATGTCATTTGCCGATATGGGCAACCTGAGGTTTTGGTCTCCGACAATGCCAAAAATTTGAACAACGCCCTCATGAAAGGTTTGTGCGACCAGTTTAAGATCAAACACCTCAATTCCGTCATTTATCGTCCTAAGATGAATGGGGCAGTGGAGGCTGCAAACAAGAACATCAAGAAGATCATGGCGAAAATGTCGGCTAATCATCGGGGATGGCCGGACCTTCTACCCCTCACCTTGCTGGCATACCGAACATCAACGCGTACTTCTACAGGGGCAACCCCTTACGCTTTGGTGTATGGAATGGAGGCTGTTCTACCAGTTGAGGTTGAGATGACGTCCCTCAGAATAGTGATCGACGCTCAGATAGGCGAAGAGGATTGGATGCAAAGTCGATACGACCAATTGGCCCTAATTGATGAAAGGAGGGTGGCTGCCGTTTGGCATGGTCAACTATATCAACAGAGGATCTCTCGATCATACGACAAAAAGATAAGACTTCAAAAGTTCAAGGAAAATGATTTGGTGTTGAAAAGAGTCATGCCTTGTCAAGACGAAGCCAAGGGGAAGTTTGCCCCGAACTGGGAAGGGCCATTTGTGATTAAGAAAGTGCTATCCGGAGGAGCCCTCATATTGCAAGAAATGGATGGTGAGGTATTTCCATAACCCCTCAATTCTGACTCGGTGAAGCGGTTCTACGATTAAATCATCAGTTCCTTTTTTCCTTTGATAGCGAACTACGTAGGACCTGATCTCCCAACTTGTGGGGGTACGTAGGCAGCCATCATGGCGCGTTCCGATCCATAAAAAAAATAATCCTTTCCCTAACCAAAACCAATTTTCAATAGCCAGATAAAACCTTCCTACACCCTCAAAACCTTCCCGAAGCTAGCTGCCTAACCAGTTTCATCCTAAAGGACATAACCCTGACCCAACCAAATAGTTATCCAAAATCTGAGATTCAATCCGATGAAATCAAAAGGTGTACGGCAATATCTGTCAAATTTCCATCAAGACTTGAGAAGAGAAAGAAGGCGAAAGGTCAAAATCATGGTCAACTGGATAAAATGGGGATCCAATGAAAGGCAATGATATGACAAAAGGGGAAAATGACTAAATTTAAATGCATGTCTATATATATAAGTCATTTTATTACAAGATTTCTCTTTCGATAACTGATGAAACTAACATAGTCTATGCAGGAAATAAAATAATCTACAAATCTGAAACTAGCTGAAGCAGGATGGACAAAGTGGTGGATAGATCTGGAGCATCAGCATCTCCTGCAATCTGCTGCCCCATGATATCAATACGATCCAGTAAAGCAGTGGCTCGGCTGACAGTCCCAAAATGAGCATCTACAACTGCCCTGGTCTGAAATACAATGGTCTCTCTGTCAGCAATGGCAGTGTCTCTAGCCCGAATGGCATCATCTCTCTCGACAAGAGCGGCATCCCTCTCGGCCTCAGCAATAATCAAGGCCAGGCGGAGTCAGGAATCCTCAGTAACCCGACTTGGGGCAGAATCAGCTGAGATGGAGTGGTCGGTGGTATCCTCTGGGAAAATCACTCCAGAGTCATCTAAGGCCCCAGTCTGACTCAAACCAGCCGGATCCAAGTCTCCGCGCAACCACTGCACGTAAGCAAATGTCTGGATGTGACAGCTCTCACTATATTCGGCAAGGATCCTACAAGACCAAAGATCATATACCTGCAGTAGATCCCTCTCTGTCCGGGATGATATAAGGAATCGGTAGGCGGCTGCACCCGCGAAAGGGTGTAAATCCTGTGTCTGATCAAACTGCCCCATAACCGCCAGGGGATGATAAGTCGTCACGCCCCTCAGGCCGGCAATAGGGATGAAATCCAGGGTGGGCACGTGAGTCAAGAAGCTCATAAAGGAGCAATAGCCCGAATAGACCAGGAGATGAAAAGGGATCCTCGACGACCGACAAAAATGATATCCAGGAGGCCACATCAATACAGCTCACGAGACGAAACGAAAACTGCGTGGTTATGTCATGGCTGTAGCAAAACCCTTGGCGACGGAAATGGCCGATGGGACTAAGATGACTCATGAACCACACGTACAATAAGGTCGAGCTCCCTCTGAATACTCTGCCGTGGAAAGACTGGCAATAGGAGGCTGACATGTAGGTATCCGCCAATATCATGGGAAGAATGGTGTGATCCTCATGAAGGGCTCGAACAGCCGCGATAACCCGCATGTCCAACTGATCAGGTCCTGCCGGCTACAAAACTGAGATGACACAGGCCATTAGAACGTCCACTCTCAAGGCATCCCAACGCTCCTCGGACACGGAAAAATCACCGAGGAAAAGACGAAAACTGTCAGGTGAGCCAAATCGGTCAATCAAGAACTGAAGGGAAACCATATGGTCTGATGTGATCACCGGTAACAAGACAGCCCTCCGCAAACCGGTGAAAGTCAAGAATTGACGGCGCATGGAACCAACTGTAACCCTGGCACAAGGTCTATCCAAAGGCAAGCCGGTGAAACGAGCATACTCCTCGAGGGTGGGGGTCAGCTCTACCGTCCCTAACCTGAACACCTGACGGGCAGGCGCCCAATAGCTCAGAATACCATCCACAAAGCCCACTGGCACCTGAAAGGTTAATAAGGACCAAGAATGGCCCAAAAGACCATCTGCGATGACCCTGTCGGCCGGCAATAAACTGTCCAACCAGCGGAGGAAACTGCCAACCAACCCTGTGGAAGGAATGAAATCCAAACGTACCACGACATCTGAGGACGACATCTGTGGAAAAATAATATCAAAAAGACTGTATAGGGGTCATTTTCTATCCATAAATAAGAAAAGCATGCATCATACAGTTAATAATAAAGCAAATGAAGTTCATAGAGATAAAAGAGAAATACTGTGCATGAATAAATAAATGAGTTCAGTACATAGTGCATAAAATGAAAAATAAGACTAAACAGGTACAGGTACAAAAGCCCTATCCTATCCTGATCTAAATAAAATCAATCTCGTCTATGAAAGCGGGATCCTCAAACTGGTCCCCCGGAGTCGCCGAAGTCGAAGGCCAAAAGTTCATGTCGGGGATATATGGCTGCGTTGTGGCATCAGATGAGCTCGGGCCCGCATCATAACCCGCACCGTCAGGGTCGTAGGCATAAGCATCCTCTGGAGTCCGGCCCAACACCCGAAGATATAGAGACAACTGGTCTACCTGCCGGGTCAAGGTGGCGATCTGCTCAGCATGGGTAGGGCTCCGAACACAGGCTGCCCAGTCCGTCATCATCACTGAACCGGGGACCATATCCCCGAGGAAGAATGTGGCCCGGGTCTGAGGACCAATGGTGCGGGGCACCCACCAAGTACGGAAAGCATCACTCGTACTGGGACCCGTAGATAGCATCCGACCGTCCTCCCCTGCAAGCATGATCTCTGAAGGCTGAGAATCCAGCGGCCAGGAGGTAGTGAAAGGAAGGGAATGCGGGATGCGGATCTCTCCAGTAACGCATCTGAATGCGCGCTCCCCCAGATACATCACCCATCCTCCAACACTCTGCAAAGTGAGGCGACGGGTGGAAGGTGCGAACTCCGGGCCGGTAGGATACCCATCTGTGAACCCCACATCCAGATGCTCAGAAAGATAAGGCCTCCAGACGACCCCTGCAGCAGTGATCAGCTCCAGCTGGATGCGGCAATGGGCAAAGCTGCCAGACACTGGGACCTCCTCCAGGTTGCTGTGGTGCCATCGCCGACCCCGAGGATAGGTGTCCAAGCCGAGGGTAGTGACGGGCCTCAGACAAGGAAGACGCTCGTAGGCCCAAAACTGTTGAACAGAACAAGGCAGAGCATGAGTAACCAACAAAAGCAAAAAAGATAAATGAAATGACGGGAAATACAATAAGAAAAAGGAAAAAAAACCTCACCAGCAGGAAGTGATAGAATCCGAGCCAAGCATCTGTCTGGCCCTCCGAGCGTAGACGCATACCGTGGAGGAAATAGGCAAAGGTGAATGACCCCCAGTCATAGTCACTGATACGGTCCACGTCTCTGACAGCGCCTACGACGCTGAAATGAATGGTGGAGGAGTTGTTCCCTATGAAACAACCCCTCATAATGGTCAGGAATAAGCGTCGTAGTAGAATGTCCTGGGTGCCCTGATCCGCTGGAATAGGCAATGCGTACAGACCCCCGACAGCATCGACAGCCAAAGCGCCGGATCGAATGCTACGGGCCTTAAAGACCCGATCCTCAGCAGCGAAGCCCAATAAAGCCCGGACCTCCGCTGGAGTGATGTCAAGATCCAGAGGGACCCGGGATCCGGTGAACTCTATGCCGGTAATATACCTCCAATCCCAGGGGGTCAGCACAACCTCGCAGTCAAGAAGGTGAAGAGACTGCGTCTGGTGGAACCAGCGCTCAGATAAGGCCCTCATGTAACCCCAGGGGCACTGGCGGGGAATGATGGTGAAGAAGTGACGAAAGCCCCAGGAGTCCACCACCGCCCGGTACTCGCTGTGCAGAGCTGTATAGAGGGAATATATGTTGAACCAGTTACCCCTCGGCTGAGTAAACTCGGGCACCTGGGACAATCACCAATGGGTCAGTCCAGATAAAAGGAGAATTGAGAAATTGAGAATGAAATAAGAATGGAATTGAATATACCTCATTAGCTACAAGAGATGCCGAGGGGTGACGACTGAGATCCCGACCCAAAAGATCGGGTATCTGCATAGGGGCGCCAGAAGGAGCCTGATGAGGAGATGGAGCCGGTATGCTGGAGGATGGCCCCTCTGCCGCGACCTCCAGAGGAACAGCCTCCTCAACGTCCGGATGATCGGGACGGATGACAGCCTCCGCCAAACGGCGAGCCTGACGGGTCCGAGGAGGAACAGGGGCAGGTGCAGCCCTACGACGGCGAACACCCGAGGTCCGTGACGCAGAAGAGCTACTAGGAGCATCGGGATCCATAGCTGGAACAGAACAGGCAAGGAGGAAGGTAAGTTCCCTTTTGAATTATGTCACGAATATTCTAAATTCCTACCCTCATCATATAATTAGTGCAGCATGATGCATGTTAAAAAAAAAAAAAATCGGTAGAGTTCCGTTTGTAAAATGGACATCCCAGGCATAAGCCAAACATATTTTTCATTAATCCAAGCCACAACAGATCAAAATTGCATTCATATGTGTAATTACAGCATGTAAAGGACCATAGTGCATGATTTTCTTTCAAAAAGGGAAAAACAAATATGTGGGACCGCATCATGAGCATAAAATAGGACTCACACAGTTGATGCATAGCATGTATATACAATAATACATAGCATAGCATTGTAAAGTATACATTTCTATCTCTAACATGTAAATAGCCAAATGTATAGCAAAACATTGACGAAATTGAAAAGTGAACGGTCAGAGTGTTACCTGTAGCGCGTAGATCGATCCTACCGGAGCGGTTTTTGCAGAAAGGTTGGAAAACTCGGCAAAAGGGCGTGCAAAGGTTTGAAAATCGCGTGGGGTACGAATGAAAGTGACAGATCTGGGAAGCGGCTGGCCGCACTTATGCCCGATCTTGGCCGCAGATCAATCTGCGGCTGGCCGCGGATCCATCTGCGGCTGGGCCCAGTGCTCCCCCATTGGTCCATTGCAAGCTTAAAGCCCATTTGACTCATAGTGTGATAATAAAATACGAGATTTGGATGAATCGGGTGTCGAACACGACTTCTCGACTCAACCAAAGTGACCGGATAGGAGGCCCGGCACTCGCAGACAATCGACCGGCGACGATAACCGGCGATTACGAGATGGATGTCCGGCGACGAAAACCGGCTCCGACAAGACAACCAACCGGTGACGATAACCGGGGGTTACGAGATGGGTGACCGGCGACGATAACCGGCCCCGACGAGACAATCGACCGGCGACGATAACCGGCGATTACGAGATGGATGTCCGGCGACGAAAACCGGCTCCGACAAGCAAACCAACCGGCGACGATAACCGGGGGTTACGAGATGGGTGACCGGCGACGATAACCGGCCCCGACGAGACAATCGACCGGCGACGATAACCGGCGATTACGAGATGGATGTCCGGCGACGAAAACCGGCTCCGACAAGACAACCAACCGGCGACGATAACCGGGGATTACGAGATGGGTGACCGGCGACGATACCCGGCCCCGACAAGACAATCGACCGGCGACGATAACCGGCGATTACGAGATGGATGTCCGGCGACGAAAACCGGCTCCGACCAGACAACCAACCGGTGACGATAACCGGGGGTTACGAGATGGGTGACCGGCGACGATACCCGGCCCCGACAAGACAATCGACTGGCAACGATAACCGGCGATTACGAGATGGATGTCCGGCGACGAAAACCGGCTCCGACAAGACAACCAACCGGCGACGATAACCGGGGGTTACGAGATGGGTGACCGGCGACGATACCCGGCCCCGACAAGACCATCGACCGGCGACGATAACCGGCGATTACGAGATGGATGTCCGGCGACGAAAACCGGCTCCGACAAGATAACCAACCGGCGACGATAGCCGGGGGTTACGAGATGGGTGACCGGCGACGATACCCGGCCCCGACGAGACAATTGACCGGCGACGATAACAGGCGATTACGAGGTGGATGTCCGGCGACGAAAACCGGCTCCGACAAGATAACCAACCGGCGATGATAACCGGGGGTTACAAGATGGGTGACCGGCGACGATACCCGGCCCCGACAAGACAATCGACCGGCGACGATAACCGGCGATTACGAGATGGATGTCCGGCGACGAAAACCGGCTCCGACAAGATAACCAACCGGCGACGATAACCAGAGATTACGAGATGGGTGACCGGCGACGATACCCAGCCCCGACGAGACAATCGACCGGCGACGATAACCGGCGATTACGAGATGGATGTCCGGCGACGAAAACCGGCTCCGACAAGATAACCAACCGGCGACGATAACCGGGGGTTACGAGGTGGGTGACTGGCAACGATACCCGGCCTTGACGAGACGATCATCAGCCTCGACACCCTTTTCTGAATGTTTTGCATCAATTGCATCTTGCGTTGCATCATAAATCATATGTGTTGCATCACGTATGCATTGTCATACTTGTGCATTGTCATTCATGCATCGAGTGTCTATTCCTTATCCTGTTCATTTCATTAAACATTGCATGAACATGATAAAGAGGGGCAGCTGTAGACACCCAAATTTTGCGTTCCCTGTACTAACCATGACAGGAGGGCAAAATCGTCAATTAAACCGGCTGGCGGGAGCGAAGGAGTGGGCACAAGTGCGAGCGCCCGACACCACCGCAATGTTTGGCGACCAAAGCTGACGTGACAATAAGGCCATTCGAAACGGGCATCCCCGAATGAGGTGGCACGTTTCCTGGAAATTCCCGGACTACAGAATACGAGCCTGTCAGCGAAAACCGACGTTACGGCACGAAAAATGAGAAAGTCAAACCGTCCAGCCGCAGATTGATCTGCGGCCAAATAGTGCGCCTTTTGAAAACACGGAACTCGAAACACGGAACTCGAAACCAGGCGAGTGGAAGGCAGGCAGCTGGCTTTGGCCAGCCTATTTCAGCCCAGTTTCGTGCAGCATACAGGGAGTTCAGCAAATGGGGAAGAAGGGAGGATTCAGCAACAAGAAGCACGGAAATAGAGAGAAAAAAGAGAGAAATTTTGCAATCAAATAGGAAGAAAAGAGAGAAAAAAAGAGAGAATTTAATTCTTTTGATTTTGATTGTATCAAATACACTCATTATCCTATTCAAATACACAAGTTCACATCCCTTTGAGATCAATTGCAAGGTGAAAATTCCTATTTGTTCTAGCCATTTATATCATATTGATTGGTTAAATTAGATGTAATTTTCATGTATCTTGTTGAACAATCATGGATTAGGGATTATTAGTGAGGGTTCCATCGGAACAAAAATTCTTCCTAATAACCCGAGGATATCCAATTGATGAAATTTCTAGCTTGTTTATGGTGATTCATTGGGTGTAATTTGTTTAGACTGTCATTTTCGGATATCATGGTGTGTTAGATAAATCCGGGTTGGTTAGTCAGGTAGTATGCATTTTGTGGGCATGTAGTAACCTTGTGTGAGCCTAGGAATGCGACCCCGTGGTCCAAATCCGATGATGGACTTTTTGATGTATGTAATAGATTCAGGGTGCTCGTTTTTTGTAACATGTAATCATCGGGCCTTAAAACGACGCCAAGGCGAGAATCGGGTTTAAGGCCCCGTAGTAGTGGAACATGTGATTGTTGGCGTTCGGGGATGTTTTGATGGCTTAAATGCCCATGAATAGCCCCGACACGTGTTTATGCTTGATTAGATTTTGTGTCACAAAAATGATTTCAAGAATTAAACGATGAAGGTTTTTTTTTTATTAAAATCAAACAAGCTAGGTTATTAGAATCACGAGGTTAAAAATCGGAAGTGTTAATAAATGTCGATTTCTACTAAACGAGAAGGCCAAAGAAAATCATTTTCAACCATCACCAAAAATGGCTTTTATGAATGAACGAAATGTTTTATTAGACCTTTGTGCATAGGGTTAAAGATATCCTAGAAATTGCCCATCATTTTATAAAAGCAATGAATAGATTTCGATTTCTATTTTGACAAAGGTTTAAAAGATTCTTGTTTTGCCAAAACAAACGCCTAATAAAATCTCATAGCTTTTGACAAATAAAATCCAACCTTTCGCACGAACAAAGGAGCTCTCTCGTATTAATGGAAGCGACATTCTAAAACATTCCCGAAATAAAACACGATTTTTCATAAAAGCCAAATGTTTCAACTCACCACAACATTCATATAGGTACACACACACACACGCTCGCATACACACACAGTTCATGAATTAAAGGATAGGACAGCATCAAGATTGCGGTAACCGTGTTTCACGGAAGTCGGGGGGTGCCTAACACCTTCCCCTCGCTTAAGCAAGCCCCCGAACTCTATGAATCTCGGTTCGCAGACCAATTAATTCAGAGTCACATATGAGCCAGCGATTTATAAAAAACGAAAACTCGGATGAGTTGGTACATCCATTTCAAATATACCAACTGGCGACTCTGATTAATTGGCTCATCATAAAAAACGATCTTTCAAAACCCCGTCGACATTAATGCCGACCTTTTCCAAAAAATCATTTAATCAAGAGGCTAAAATTGGAAAAGACTAAAAAAGACACATGAAGAGAAACCCGGCGTCGACAACTAGCTAATAGGTATTCAAGGTCATTTGTTTATTACATGAGTCGATCATCATTACCATTCCGTCTCGTTTGGGTTTGGTCTTTTGAAAGATGAAACTGAAGAAACTTTTACATGGCTATTTGAGAATTGGTTTTCAAGTAAATGAATACAAAGGTACACAAAACATTATCATTGACCAAGACAAAGCCATGAGTAATATCACTGCCAAACATTTCCTTCTAGTCACCATGCACATTGTGCTATTAGCATATTAGCAACAAACTTTCTAAGAAATTATATCATATTTGTGCTACTCATGAAGAGCTTAAGAGCGATTTCCAGAAATGTTTGCGCAAGTCATTGACGATTGATGAGTTTTGAGGAGCGTTGAAAAAAATTTAATGGTCAAATAGAGTTTATGTAAACATTAATGCTGTGTTTGGTTGGTGGGAATGAAATATAATGGGTTGGGAATGGAATGATAATTCCTTTCGAAATAACTTAAAACATATTTGGTTAGTCAATTGCAATGAACATTCTATTCTTTTAGTTATTCCATTTCCATCTAAAATATTATTTTTCATTCCTTTTTCAATAGCTGGGTTTACTTCGTTCCCTTTTGGACCCGTTCATTTTTAACCTGACTCTCCCATCACCTTCAATAGCTTCGCTCTTCTCTCATGGCCTCCAAGGTACTTGTCTCTGTCCTCTCCCCTCTCTTCTCTCTCCTATATCTTTTCTCTCTCTCATCTCTCCTCTCTCATCTCTCCTTTCTCTTCTCCATCTATCCACTGAAATTGATCACAAAGGCTTCAAGAATTATATGAAGTTAAATATAGAAGAAGCGTACCATACAATCCTTTTGGTTATAATTAGTATTCTAGAAGGAGGCATCAATTATGGCAATGATGCAGGGAGGTTTTTTATGTCCCTTACGATCAAATTTATGGAGTATTTAAATTGACATATATATATATATGTGTGTGTGTGTGTGTGTGTCATAATTAGGATCACACACACGCACACGACAGTATAGAATTAACACAGAGATTTACGTGATTCCCCAAATTAGGTACGTCTACGGGTGGCTAGTTGTTTTATTGATTATCTTGGTTAGGTTACATAGAGCTTTCCAATAGATAGTATTTATAGCTACTAATCCTATTCCAACCCTACTTCACATTATGACTCAAATACCCATAATGTCCTTCCAATAAATCAACCAGGAAAACTGAGTTTGCCGAACGGTGCGCCCCGCGCCGCTCACTGGCTTCCACTGGCGTGCCCCGCGCTAGTCCACCAGAACCTGCATCTTGACGTGGCGTGCCCCACGTCGTTCCTGACCTAGCCATGGCGCGCCCCGCGCTACTCCATGCTCTGAACTGGCGCGGCCCGCGCCGATGCTGCAGTAACTCTGTACCGTACCGCGGGGGGCTCCGCCCCTCCTGTCACGCCCCGAAAATCCACCTGCTAACTTCTTTTAGCCAGGTCCGGACTTCGTGCTGACTTGTAATAACCTTATTCAAAACATTCATTAACTTAAAGGTAAAGTACACGATAAGTTTCTATAAAAACTCGCAATATAATTGATTTGAATCGTATATAGAAATCTTGACTTCTAATAATCAGAGTATAAACGCATTCGATGAAATAAAGGATCATAATATATTACATATCATTTGGTTCGATTACATCGTTCTCAGTACTAAGTTATTACAACAAAGCCTTATAGAAGACTTGGATTATTCAAAACAGAAATAAAACTAATAAAACATGTCCTTTTCCTTTATCTGTACCAGAGGTGCTGGGATTATCATTTAAAGCTGCAAAGAAGATATGCGCAAGAATGAGCTACAAATGCTCAGCAAGTTCATTTGAAAATTTAAACACAATGTGTTTGATTTGAAAGATGTCAGTTGATGTATATACTGAGGGTTCTGTACCAGAACCATATATTTCATTTAGTTCTATCAGTCTTCAATGACTTAGAACCATTTGATTTCAGATATCTGGTAGGTGATCAGCCTCACCAATATCCTAGGAGTATGCATATCATCCTACCATTTATGTCAATTTTATTCCATTGATGTCACACTACCTTATCATAAGGCTTTCGAGATCACCTTCCATCTAAGGTGTCTCATTTTACTTAGTATAAGATGTCGTACCAAAACAATTTGGTTTGACACAACAAATTTCCGCTTTAATATATGAACAATGATTCATTTTTAAGTTATGCTGAACAAGAAGCAATAACTTCACAATAATTGATAGCAAGATGTATAATACTTGCATAATATAACAAGGTTAGAAGACTTGCCTTAGTGTAGTTTCGTTAAAATTTAAGACAGTTGGTCAACGTACGTAGTCTACGTATACCAATAATAAGCGTTGACACGTAATATAAAACATGTATTACGCTAATCTAGACAAGTTTCATTAAGGTTCGACGTTGATTCGGTATCTCGATCGCGTTCTTAATGGTTAAACACATAGATTGTTCGATAAAACTTCATTTGGAAGCTTAATTATTAGTCTAAATAATTTAATTATTATTTATAATACTTTTTAGAAGCTTAATATTATTTTTTTAAATAATTTTTATAAGCTTGGAAGTATTTTTAAATAATTTTACAAGCTTGGGAATAATTTTAAATGATTTAATTATCACTTAAAATAATTTTTAAAACATTAATATGTTATTTAAATAATTTATTTGTCATTTAGAATATTTTTAGATATCTAAAATATTATTTAAATGATTTATTTATCAATTATAATATTTTTAAAAAGATAGAATATTATTTAAATGATTCATTTTATCATTAATAATATTTTTAGATTTTATTTTATTATTAAAATAATTTATTTATTACTTATAATAATTTCCAAAACCTAATTTAATATTTAAATGATTTAATTATCATTTATAATATTTTCAAATACTTAATATATTATTTAAATGATTTATTTATCATTAATAATATTTAATATTTTATTTAATTATTATATATAATAATTTTATTTACCTTAATATTATTTTTAAATAATTAATATAATTATTAAATGATTTAATATCATTTTTAAATAATTAAGATAATTATTAAATGATTTTTATAATAATTATTATTATTATTTAATTAAATTAAATAATAATTCAGAAATATATAAAAATATTAAAAATAAATTTTTATAATTAAAAATGAATTTTTGAATATAATTATTAATTATTTATAATTATTTTATAATTTATTTAATTAATTTTTATTAATTTTTATTAAAAATCCGCCGCTAAAGGGCTTTAGCGACGGTTTGCTTAGTTTCTTAGTTTTCTGGGTTTGTGCATGAATTTCGTCGCTAAAGGTGTTCTTCATGAAGAACACTTGGTCAATGTCCAACAGTGACTTTTGACCTCAAATTAATCTCAGCTCGTTCATTGTTTGTGTTTGATTTTTGTTTGTTGTTATAGCCAACATGGCAGTGTACAACAACATGTTAAATTTCATCTCAAACAACATCAATTGATGCTTTAAATGTTATGGTCAAACTAGTTGGTTCATCACTGTTTTTGAGTTTCTGGGTAACCCAGAAACTCATACAGTCTTATCGGTCAACGTGGTTTGACTGTTAATTCCGTTCAACTGGTTGATTGTTTAGGTGTTTTAATGATTAAAGATTATTGTTTACATAGCATAGAACATATTCAAAGCATGAAATAACATATTTCATAACATCTAGGTATGATCTGGGTTGCTAAAAAAAACTTGTCAGAACACTGTCAGAGTGTTCTCAAGTTTCTGGGTAACCCAGAAACAGTTTAGCGTGGTCGGTCAACTGGTTTTGACCACTTATATCTTTCTACTGTGAGATAATTTTGGACTTCTATCAATTGGATATTAAAGTTAACATGGCATACTATTGATTCATGCTTTAAAACACATCAAACAAATATTTTAAGCCGATCAAAAGCTCTGACAAAAAGGCTTATAAGACTGTTCTTGACTGCCAAGAACAGTTTGAGCTTTTTTTATTAAATTCGACCTTTTAATTGTTATGAAAACATGATTTAACCGCCCAGATCACTTAATAACATGTTAACAAGTATTCCTAAACACTAAAACATAACATCAAATTCAAACTTAAAGATCTAGCATAAAATTAGGGTTTATGCACCTTTTTCTTCAAATTTTGATTTCTGGCTTTTGATTCTGACCTTTGGTTTGCAGAGGCTTGTTTAGGCTGGTAATATAAGTGTTTAGGTTTCAAATTTCGTAGATCTAATGGTCAGCATCTCATTCTATTTATAGCAACTTGGAATTAGGGTTTCTTAGGTCATTTTCCAAATCTTGCCTCCAAAAATATCCTAGCTTGTGAACTTGTGCTACTTGGTATCTGATCCTAATAACCTACTTGAGCTAGATATTTATAAATATCTAATTTTGATGTTCTTATCCTATTTTGATTAGTTTAAACTTTTATTTACTTACTAATTAAACCTAGATTCTTGCTAATCATGATTAGGGTGTTTAATCATGTTTAGTAACACTTTAATTAAGTTAATATATCATAATTAAAGGTTATCATTTCATAATTTAATGTTATGGAATCAAATTAGGGTTTTAGGGTTTCAAATTAGGGTTTAGGGTTTTCAATTCCACAATTAGGGTTTTAATATTTTGTTTAGGGTTTAATTTAATCTTAATGATTCATAATTAATATTATGATTCATTATTTAGAATCTAATTATATCAATTAAGATTTCTAGTATTGCAATTAGGGTTTTAATTGATCAATTCGGACAACTATTATCAATTAGGGTTTCTATTTCAGTTTAACATTTTAAACCCTAATTAACTTATTTTAGAATTTTATCAGTTAATATAATATTATATTAATGTCGAAGCACGACAAAGCACTTCGTCATTTCGAAGCACGACACAGTAGCTTACAAAAATAATTTGCCGAGACGCTTCTCGGTGAATTCGCCAGAAGCACGACAAATCATTTTGTCTGATTAAGCACGACACAGCTGTTTGGCGAAAATTTTTTATTTGACCTAATTGTTTAATAAAATATACAATCACATAATACAAAGTCAGATCATGAAAAATCATTTATTAAACACATAATTTACATATACAAATCTTATTAGGGTTCGGAATATTACATTCACCCCCACTAATAAGAATTTCGTCCTCGAAATTACAGTACAGGTTATACAAATAAGTGTGGGTAACTATCTCGCATTTTACTCTCAAGCTCCCACGTAGCTTCCTCTATATTTTGATTCCTCCAAATAACTTTGACTGAAGGGATCACTTTATTTCGTAGATGTTGTTCTTTCCTATCTATGATTTCGATAGGAATTTCCTCATATGATAAATCTTTCTCAATCTGGATGGGTTCGTAGTCGATAACGTGTTTATAATCGGATTTGTACGGTCGTAACACGGATACATGAAACACGTTATGGATATGTTCTAACTCAGGAGGCAAGGCTACCTCATAAGCTACTTCACCTATCTTTCTCAATATCTAGAATGGTCCAATAAATCGTGGACTCAATTTTCCTTTCTTGCCGAAACGTATTTTGCCCTTCCACGGAGAAACTTTTAAAAACACGTGACTACCGATATCGAAATCTTGTAGCTTTCTGTGTTGATCCGCATATTTCTTCTGTCGATCTTGAGACGCTTGTAATCTTTCTCGTATAATTCGAACTACCTCAGCGGTTTGTTGAACTATTTCGGGTCCTAACATTTGTCGTTCCCCAACCTCGTCCCAACATAAAGGCGTCCTACATTTTCTTTCATACAAAGCTTCAAATGGTGGCATTCCTATGCTGGCATGGTAACTATTGTCGTAAGCAAATTCTACCAAAGGTAATTGATCTTCCCAACTTCCCCTGAAATCCATGATGCAAGAGCGCAACATGTCTTCCAATGTTTGAATGGTTCTCTCACTCTGACCGTCAGTTTGTGGATGGTATGTTGTGCTTAGTTTCAGCTGAGTTCCTAAATTTTTCTGGAGACTTGTCCAAAAATTTGAAGTAAATCGTGGATCTCGGTCTGATACTATAGAAACAGGGACTCCATGTCTAGAAATAATTTTGTTGATGTAAAGTTTGGCCAATTGGTCAAGACTGAAGTTGATTTTGATGGGTAGAAAATGAGCTGATTTGGTAAGACGATCTACAATTACCCAAATAGCATTGTGACCTTTCTGTGTATTAGGATGACCAACTACGAAATTCATGGTAATATGCTCCCATTTCCACTCAGGAATTTCTAAGGGTTGTAATAATCCACTCGGTTTTTGATGTTCAGCTTTAACCCTTTGACATGTTAAACACTTACTTACCCACTCCGCTATCTCTCTTTTCATGTTAGACCACCAAAAATGTTGGCTCAAGTCTTTATACATTTTTGTACTCCCCGGATGTACAGCGAATTTAGAACTGTGGGCTTCATTCAGTATTTCGTCTTTTAGTTCTTGTACTGAAGGTACCCAAATTCTATTTTCGTATCTCAGTACTCCATCCTTATCCACTCTAAACTTAAAATTCTTTTTATGAGTCATTTCTGCCTTATACTTCTGACATTCTGCACCAGTCTCCTGTAGTTCTTTGATTCTATCCAATAAAGTCAAACTACCCTCCATGACGAATAACTTCTGGGTAGAGTTAACTGGAACTCCCACCTTGATCTCAAGTTTGTCAAACTCTTTTATCAATACTTCGTTATTGGTCATTACATTTTACTTCTCTTGGTTCTTCCGACTCAATGCGTCTGCTACTACGTTGGCTTTTCCGGGATAATATAAAATTTCACAGTCGAAATCTTTTATCAACTCTAGCTATCTCCTCTGCCTCATGTTTAACTCCTTCTGTGTGAAAATATATTTCAGACTCTTGTGATCTGTGTATATTTCACACTTCTCTCCGTACAAGTAATGCCTCCAGATTTTTAAAGCAAATACTACAGCGGCTAACTCCAGATCATGCATAGGATACCTCTTCTCATAATCTTTGAGTTGTCTTGATGCATATGCAATCACTTTCCCATGTTGCATTAACACACAACCTAATTCCTTGTGTGACGCATCACTATAAACTACAAGGCCGCCTGTATCATCTGGTAAAGATAACATTGGTGCCATGCTTAACCGCTTCTTTAACCGTCTTTCGAGTTAAATTGGTTAGCAGGGTTGCTATCTTTGAAAAATCTTGTATAAAACGCCGATAATACCCTGTTAAACCGAGAAAACTTCTTACTTCTGTTGGAGTTGTTAGTTGTTCCCAATTTATAACCGCTTCTATCTTTGCTGGATCTACTGCAATCCCATTCTTGTCAATCACATGACCCAAGAATTGGACTCGTTCCAACCAGAATTCACATTTGGAAAACTTTGCGTAAAGTTGTTCCTTGCGTAATATCTCTAATACGCTCCTTAAGTGTTCAGCATGCTCCTCCTTTGTTCTCGAGTAGACTAAAATATCATCGATGAACACTACGACAAATTTGTCTAAGCATGGTTTAAACACTCGGTTCATTAAGTCCATGAATGTTGCCGGTGTATTCATTAATCCAAAGGACATCACAAGAAACTCATAATGTCTGTAGCGTGTCTTAAACGCTGTCTTCGGCACATATTCTTTTCTTACCTTTAATTGATAATAACCTGGTCGTAGGTCGATCTTCGAAAAGTGTTCGGCCCCTTTCAACTGGTCAAACAGATCATCAATTCGTGGTAAAGGATATTTGTTCTTTATGGTTAACTTATTTAACTCTCTATAGTCAATACATAACCTTAACGTTCCATCTTTCTTCTTTACAAACAACACCGGTGCTCCCCACGGTGAAACACTGGGTTGTATGTACTTTTTGTCTAAAAGTTCCTGTAGCTGCACACGTAACTCCTTCAATTCCACATGTGCCATTCTATACGGTGCTTTGGAAACTGGCGCCGTACCTGGCACAAGATCAATAACAAATTCGATCTCCCTATCCGGAGGTAGACCGGGTAAGTCATCTGGAAACACATCCAGAAATTCTCTAACTATAGGTATTTGCTCTAGCTTTACTCCTTCTTTTCGAGTATCTACTATGTATGCCAAATAGCCTGTACAACCCTTCCTAAGCAATCTTTCTGCTTGCATTACTGTCAAACATCGAGATCGCTTAGGTGAACAACCACCGTTGAACACTACCTTTGACTTCGACTCAGTCAACAGGTTTACACGTTTCCGATGGCAGCCAATCATTGCATTATGATTAACCAACCAATCCATACCTAAAATTATATCAAATTCCCCTAACTGTATAGGAATGAGGTTCACAAGAAACTTGTGTCCCTTAATCTCTACGTTACAATCTTTGTATACAGTTTTAACGGGAATTATCTCTCTATTGGCAATTTCCACATTGAAAGGTACGTCTAAATCTTCGCATGGTATATTCAATTTCTTAGCAAAGCTATTAGACACAAATGAACAAGTAGCACCAGAATCGAACAACACATATGCGTTTAAAGTGTCGATAGGCATGATACCTGTCACCACGTCCTGCGAAGTAACAGCATCCCTCATCGTCATATTAAACGTTCTGGTGGTTGGACGACTCGGACCTCCAGCTCCTGCTACTGTGGGTTTGAGGTTATTGTTTGGGACTTGATTTCCTCCCCCAAGTTGGTTTTCTATTCTTCGGGCAATTCCTAGACACATGCCCAGTTGCACCACAAGTATAACAGGTAACATTCGGGTTACCCTGACGAGTATTATCATTACTCTTTTTGGGACAGTTAGAGGAATAATGTCCCTCTTGTCCACAATGGTAACAAGTAATCACTCTCTGGCGACATATTCCCAGGTGATTCTTTCCACATATAACACAACGTACCATCTTATTATTATTGTTTTGGTTTCTGTTGTTGTTGTTGTTATTGTTGTAATTGTTACCCCTCCTTACAAAGTTTGTAGGAACAGTGGCATCCCACTTCCTCTTATTATTATTAGTACCCCCTGTACTAACTTTTCCTTTAAACTTTCCTCCTTCATTCAGACTCCTCTTCTCTTTATGAAATTTTAACAAAGCTTCATTCTCATTTTCAGCTATGATAGCTTTCTCGAGTATTTCAGGAAAAGTTTTTACTTGAAACTGACAATTTACTACGAATTTGGGGTTTCAATCCCTCTTCGTACCTTCTAGTCTTCCTTACCTCTGTATTAACCTGATGTGGGGCAAACCTAGCTAATTCATTGAACTTAGCCGTATACTGGGATACAGTAAGCTCCCCTTGTTTCAATTCTAGGAATCGTACCTCCATACGATCCTGCATTGATTGGAAAAAATAATTTTCGAAGAATAGCTCCTTAAATCTAGTCCAAGGAATTATACCTTCACCCGAACGAATTCTAGTATTTTCCCACCAATGGTTCGCCTCACCTTTGAGGAAAAAGGTGGCAAAGACTGTCTTTTGATCTTTGTCGACATTAGTTACCACAAAGACTTTCTCCATTTCGGTAACCCAAGTTTGTGCCTCAATAGGTTCTGCGGCTCCCTTAAATTCAGGCGGTCCTACCAGTTTAAAGTCTTTGAACATAGTACTCTGTGGATTAACTATGGTAAGTTGATGTGGTGGATGATTTTGTAAAGCTCCTAAGAGTATATCTACCAATTGTTGTGTGGGGTTTGTTTCCTTAGGCTCATTTCTAGTTTGGGTTCTCCTTCCTGATACCATGATTCTATAAATAAAGAAAAACAAGTATAAATACAAAGATATGCTTACATAGAACTAACAATTTGATTATACAAACACAATTTGTATATACCATGCAAAACGGTTACATATTCGACTAGTGGTTTATACTACCACTAGTTAGTACAAAGAACTTACTATTATACAACCTCAAAATTTGTATATTACAAACTACGAAACATAAACTAAGTACTATACTAATCTGATCAATCACGTAATCCCTTATAAGCATCACGTATCATATGACCAACCACCACTCTATCGATCATATAATCTTCCTTCTCCTCCTCTACAGGATACCTAAACACCCTTCGTTCTAGGCCCTCAAATGCAATCCTACTTTTCTTGTCAGCTCTGTACACCTGCATTTGTGCATCCTGCCTCTCCCTCTGAGTGTTCTGAAGAAGTGTCCTCAGACGACGAGTCGTATCTCTCTCACTCTGCAGTAAACCTGCAGCTATGTCTGTTCGAGAGTTAGCAGCCTCTAACTCTTCCGTTGACTGCTGAACTAACCCAGTCACTATCTCTTCGTGTCTGTCGACACGCATCATATGACTCGTTCCAATTACCTCATCTGGATCCGGGTCTACTAGCTGTCCATCTATGGGATGATCAGCCTCCTCTGCGTCTAATATCTCCTGATCGTACAGAAGTTCCTCCTCCTCTGGTTCTTCCTCTAGGTCTGACTTAGGAGTAGCTGGCTCATAACCTCGCACCTCATCTGGCTCACTATCTGATAGCCATCCTACCATGTGTTGATCTACAACTGGGAGACCTGACATCCTACAAAAGAATTTTAGTTTGTTTAGTACTAACGCGAAACAAATTTACACATAAGATAAAGCTTTTAAGATTATTTTATGTATGATTAAGTATTTTACGGACTCAAATACTATATCCTAAGGTATTTCCTAACTACCTTAGAGCTATAATCTACAGCTCTGATACCATAATGTCACGCCCCGAAAGTACCCGACCTGGCTAAAAGTAAGCAAGCAGGTGGATTTTCGGGCGTGACACCACCCCCTCCCCCCCCCCCCCCCCCCCCGCACCCCCCAAACCCTACTGTTCAGTTCCGATGGGACAGTGCGTCGCGAAGCTCCGCTCCGTTCAGTTGCTTCGCTCCGCACTTGGCCTTTTTTCGAGAACCTTTTAGTTATGAGCCACAAGTTCTAACAATATGAAATGATCCATGGCACGTACGTGTTATGGACAAAAAATGAAACATACACCATCATCACTGTACAAAATAGGAACAAACACGATCATGATTAAAAATAGAAAATCGACGTCCGCTAATATTAATAGCGGATGTACTACTAGAGTATACTACGCGTCATGGACAAAAAATGAATATGCACCATTATCACTGTATAAAACAGGATCAAATGGCCCATGATTAAAAATAGAAAATCGACGTCCGCTAGTTTTAATAGCGGACGTCAAAATATAGTATACTAACCCATCCGCTACTATTAGTAGCGGACGGCACATCACAGAAAAATTTATAAGACAAAATAGAGTGAATAAACCCTAAACATTAGTTAATAAACCCTACGTTAAACCCTAATAAATAAACCATAAACTTTAGTGAATAAACCCATTTAAACTCTAAATCCTAAATAATAAACCCTAAACCATAACTCGAATGGAAAAGATGAAGGAGACTAAAGCTATGTTGCTTGGGATTTTTGGGGACCATTATGATAGTAGAGGACGGATTAAAATTTTAAACTATAACCGTTGTTAATAGTAGCAGACGACACATTTAAAATTTTAATCTGAGTTTTTAGTTTCTGTGTTGGACACTATTGATGGTGCATGCCATATAATGATTCATAGCACGTACCCATAGCACGTACGTGCTATGAATCATTTACCTATATATATTGTTATTTTTATAAAATACTTTTCATTCCTAAGTTGGTGGTCCTTTTTTGACATGTTCATCATCCAAATTTAGTTTAATCAAAAATTGGCTTAGTTTGACTTTTTAAGTCAAATTGACTATTTTTGTAAGAAAAATTATGTTTTTTTCTTTCAAATACAAGTGCAATAACTATAACCATAAGTGATATAAGCATGAGGGGGTCAGAATTTCATGACATTCATTTAACTCGAGTATCGAGTAGTCAACGGATGATCAAGAGTGAATGGATTGATTTCAACTCGAGGTTGCTTGGAACGATGACTACGATGCATGAAATAGAGCTGGAGGATCAATCATGTGATTTGAGATTACTAGTTGCTACCTATTTAGTAAAAAACCAACTCGACGCAACCCAAGACAATGACATCATGCAATGAGTGAAATGGCGGAAAAGAGTTCAAGCTACACAACAAGGCGTTCATATATGGGTTTTGATTCAACGAGCTTAGAACCATATTGGTTCGAGTATAGAGGTTATGGGAATGGATTCCAAGTGCGTATGTACCATGGACATATTGCAAACGGAAGTGCATCAGAAGAAAAATCAAAAGAAATCAGTTGCATTGCAACAGGCTTTTCCGCCCCGGCGCCAAAATCAAGCTTGTTTCTACCACCCGCCCCGGCGAGCTCCCTGCCCCGGCGCCAGTTTCCCAGCCAAATTCCTCGCCCCGACGCCAAGACCAAACAGCTTCCCGCCCCGGCACTAGAATCACAAGCTAAAATCTGCTGCCCCGGCGTGGATTCTTAGTACAAAATTGGCGCCTCGACGCCAACTCCCTGAATCTAGTTTGTCATTTTTTGACTTTCTTGATTTTCGAGATTCCTTCCACCCAAATCAGAGAATTAGCATTTATACAATTGCATGATTTTTGTAATGTTGTATTTCAACAATTGTGTGCTTAGTATTTCAACAATGGTGTGCTTCTAGATTGTTTCTAAGCTAGTTTAAATAGGTGCTTGTTGTAATAAAAAGGAGAATTCAATCTATCATATATTAATTTTCAGATTATCAATACTATTGTGAGTTTGTTTCTCTACTTGTGGTTCTTTAAAGAATTCCTAGGTGTTCCTTAGTTTTCTTGAGAGAATTCATAAATTGACTTAGCATACAACCATTCATAGTTGTGTGTGGCGTCTTCTACCGCATCAATCGTCGATTGTACCGAGATTACCGCTTCAATATATAAGTGAGGGGTCGAAGTGTCATTAGTGTCCATCCTCCGAAGATTTCATTGGCAAGCAATTGTACCAAGATTACCATCTACATATAGGCGAGGGGTTAAGGTGTTTGCAAGCTATTAATCCTATCAACTTGTTGGAAACAATTCGGGCGACGACCACCTCATGTAAGCGTGTCGTGGAGTCCATCAATAAGAAACAACATCGAATTTATTACTACCTCCAATTTTGAGTTTGAAAATATAAAAAAAATATGCTTAATTTTTATCTCTAAAATTAGTTAATTTGACCAAAAAAGTCAATCTAAGTCAATTTTTGGGGGAACCCCTATCACTTAAAGCCAGAGCTAACCCCTAATCTATTGCTCTCTAAAATGAAAGGTCTGCCTATTCTATTAGTCAAGCTTAGAGAACATTAGTATTAGGACTTACTAGATGAAGAAAGACCGTGATTGGTGAAGGGCTGAAAATTGCCTTAGGTAGCTGCTATCTATCAGATCTTTTTTAAGAGGTTAGGTGGGTGGTTGAGTCGAAGCGGAGAAGGAGACTAAGTCATCAGTTGGGTCGGGATTTATTTTCCTACTTTCAGCTGAAATGAGGGTCTTGGTCTTGCTCCCTTCACCCGCCTATCATATTGGCTCAGCTTTGTCCTAGAAGCTACTGCTTCTGCCTCTCTAGGCTTCACTATCGCTCATAACTGGTATATGGATCTTTCTATGTAGTGGTCAGCCTTCTAAAAGCTTCGCTAAGTTTCAAATCTTATTGATCGACTCACTAGCGAAGGAAAGTTAGAAAGTTCAGTGATCACTTAAGCAATAACAACAAAATCTAGAAAGAGTGAAGAGACCATGGGTGTAGGATTCGAGCATAATTATGTTAGTCTTAAGGACGTACCAACCGTCGACGATTGAGACTAAGGTCTTCACTCTAATTTAATTAAAAGATACTAAAAAAAGTAGCAACAGAGCGAAGGGAAGTACTAAATGGACAACCAAGCGAAGGTCTTTATTGAGTTTTATTTATACTGGGAATGAGGAATAATCTTAGTTATCAATGACATATGTGAATCGGCCAGTTCGTCAGTCAAGTTGTTAGTGGAAGGCACATGCTTGATCCGAATCCACAATTCAGTTAGCGGACAAATCAAGTAATCCCACGGGCCCATATATAGAAGCATTGCACTCAATAAGTCGGGTTTTGTCTCCCGTCCCAACTTTCTGGTTTACTTAGTTGTTCGAGGTGGGTCTCCGCTACTAAACGTTAGCGGTAGAGGCCATGTAACGACCCCAAAATTCATTTAACCATTCCAACTCTCGACTTCGGTCGTTAAACAATACATCTATATTCTTAATTTTAACATCATTAATCGATAATAAACTTAATAAAATGCGGAATAAATAAAAACTTTTCAGTTTTCTTTTCTTTGTTTTCCCCTGAATCATAAATCTTTAATCATTTACATATTCTAGAATCATATTTGATCCGCTTCATCAGAGTTATAATAAAAATAAAACTTCTAGATTCAATACCCTTTATTCATCGGATAATATTAAATTATAACTCAATACAAATTTTACAACTCAACATCTGTTACATCCAATACATTCTCAAATACATTATTCAGAACCTTAATCATGGTTCGAAAACATAAGTTAAGCTAAAACAATTAATCTTCATGCATAACATCTGAGTCATGCCATTCAAGCAGCATATAACGTTACCTTGTATCTTTAAACCTGCAAAATTGGTTTATTTGCAAGAATGGAGCTCGGACAGCTCAGCAAAATCTAACAGTTTGCATGCATCACATAGCACATAGATAACATGCTCATCATCTAAATCATAATCATTTTGACTAAACATATTCATACATAATGATCAACCACATATCAAGTAAAGATTAAGTCCCATAACTCAATCAACATTCCTTACTTAACGAACGTAGTCATATTTTGACTTTGTCGTTTTCATAATTGCAAACATATATAGAAAATACAACATGCTTTTTGCCCATAAATATAAAACAGTTAATCATTTAGTTCACATAACAAATAGGGAACTGAAAGACTTGCCTGGTTTGTAGATTATCAATTACCATAACCAGCTTATATATATCTGCACTTCACGTATCCTACACGATTATATATAATCATGCACATCATTTATTAGCCACATAATCAACACTTAGTATTAATTCTACTTAACATTTCATAATCTTTCATTTTTATTCTCTATACAATTCCTCAACTTAGAAATTAAGTTCTCCTCATAAAACCTTCATTTTATTTGCGTCTCACTTTAATCCGACACTTTAAACCCTTAGTTAAGTCTTAAACTTCGATTTACATTAAATGTATAATGTTTATAAGTAAATCTTGTTTATGGTAACATATGATGACCAAAAAGAAAAAAAGAATTAAAAACAAGAAAATTTTCCATTTCCATTTCTGCAATTCCCGCCGGGGCGAGAAAATTATAAACACAAAAACTCTAGCCGGGGCGAGAAAAACTTAGTACAAAACTCTCGCCGGGGCGAGAAATTTGGCTTAATGAGACTCGCCGGGGCGAAGCCTCATGAATTCTAGATTTCTGCAGTTCGGCGAACTGCAGAATTTCCAACCCCAAAAACACGAAATTTCTTCATCCAAATCACTAAATTAAGCAATCACATATGATATATACATAGAATAACTAAATCCCAACACGTTTACAACAATTCTAACAATACCCAAAGCTTCAACAACCAATTTAGAGGCCTAAAATTAAAGTTCATGCTAGTTTTTCATATTTCAACACATTTAGTGAATCAAACTCTCACGAATTCATTTCTGAACCAAATTGGTCCATTCAACTTCCGTTGTTTTCGTTTTTTAACATATTAACAACATACATCATCAATTTAAGACTTTAAACATGATTTCATACTCAATTTTGGCCACAAGGGTAGACCATTCAATATACAGTAAAACTAAAAAAAAATCCAATTCTTGTTATACAGTAAATCAAAAGTCTAATTTTTCTATTATTCGAATTTGATTACTGCACAATCCATTATAGATGATATGTATAACAGATTATACATACCCAACAACATATATATCCATTACACAATCAAATTGATTTTATACAGACAACTTAGAACACAAACTTGAAGTTAGAAACTTAGAAAACTTACTTTTAATTAGCTAGATGGCTAGAATTTGCTTGATTTCTTTCTCTTCTTCTTTGATTTCTCACAAAATCTCCTATCAATTTTTCACAGAGAATTTCTTCTCTCTTTTTTCTCTCTTCCTCTATGTTCTGTCCTTTTTTTTTCTTTTCTCCAGACTTCTGATAACTTACGTGCATTTCATCGGTTAAGAAAACCAAAGGCCACAAGGCCTTGTTTGGCTTGACACAATAGAACCTCCTACTAGATTATTTTTATATTCCCTTGTTATAAAGTCACATGTCACACTCTAATTTAATTAAACTTATTATATCAATAAATCTAATTAAATCTTACTAACAAAATTTATAATATCAAATTAGACAATTATAATTATAATTTCATTTAATAAAATCATTATTCCTCTAATTTAATTATTTAATCAAAATATAATATTCTCATCCACTTTAGCATACTAAAAATACACACAAATTATAAATTTCTTTAATATCATCATACATAAACAAATTATTCTATAATAATCTCCATCGAATATTTATTTCCATAAATATTCCAAATAAAATATTTATTCAAATCCATAAATATTTTAAACTATAAACAAAACTCACAATCTTATTACATTTACATATATATTAAACTCCAATCTATTAAAACCAAATATATTCACATTGATTCATTATTTTAATTAAGTGAACTCGCTCACATTATTTATGAAACTTAATTCACAATAACTTCCGCTGTCCACAAGACATAACAAGCAAATTAGATTATTTCTCAATATAATTTTAACTTAATTAAATTAACTAATATTACTCAACCAATTTCCTTCTCATGGGAAATTTCATTTAATCTTTTCAATGGTTTAATTAACTATTAAACCCCGTTTTCCCAAATACACGAGTGTATAATTCTCTTCACATCAAATCACATATTTCACAATATATATAACACATATATACACATACTCAAACTCAAAACGTCACGTAATAAGAATTTTTATTTGCTAAATTCTTATTTAATAATTCATAAAAATCCTGGGTTGTCACAGGCCACATGCCAATAACACCAATGGTTGGTTGCTATGAGGTAAAGCACCCCAACCATTTCTTCTTAGTTGTAGGCATCTCATCGTTATCCGTCAGTCGAAATGAGGCCTTATCTATTCTAGTTTCACTTTTTTTCCTTCTAAGTAGCTCATCTCTTTTCGGTATAGGGACTCTCATCTCAAGCTTCTAAAACTCCTAAAGTGCTAAAATTAGATGTATGTAACTCCTAGCACGACGGAATTAACTTTAATTTTGAATTACTTTACTAATCAATCAGAAGATCTGTATGACCATAAGAATAATGGGCCAAAAAGCTCTTCCAAGCCCACATTTTGTATGGGATCAATCCATACAACTATAATAAGAGGTAAAACGTCAAAATGGTGTTAGGGACAAGGAAGGTGAAACTCTAAACCTCACCAGAGAAAGAAGATGGGCAGTGGATGCTGGTGATAGAGACTTCTTTGGACATGGGGATATGTTTTCTCCTTGGTGTGAAGACATCTCTAATCTACGCATAAAAAAGCTTTTATTTCATATATTATCACATAAGGTTCATATGGTTAAGGCTATTATTTAAAAATAAGAGAGGAACAATAGGTCTCTGGATTAGATTTTTTGGGGACTCTATGCCTAACATAACGCCATCTTTCCCACACGAAAAAAACGGAAATCACAAAATGAATTTATTATGCGAATCCATAAGGAAGAGAAGGGGAGTTCTAAAAGAAATCCTCCCGAAATAAACTAGGGTCCCCAGAAGTTGCACTAAGAAAGAAAAGGGCTTTAGGTCTATTAGATTGAGGCTATAGGTCAATGCTAATAGGATGGTTTGGGGCTAGATAAACTCCCTACCTTCCTATCCAAACGAGTTCGGTCCCGTTACTTTCTTCAATATAGAAATCGTTTTAGATCAATACTTGATGGAGGACCATGCCTACGCTTGGACAAGGAATGAGAGCTATGGAGCGATATTCGGTCCGTGCAAGTTCCAGTTGGGGACCTTAATGACGAGAGCTCGGGCTTAACGCTTCAAGGAGGGCATTAAACGGATTGTATTTCAAGAAGCATTGGAAGGATTGAAGATTCCTTAGGATGAAGGTTTTGGAGTTGGAGTGTCTAAGGCTCGTAAATATTGTTACACATTGTGTATTCCAAGCCAAGAATTGGGAAACTAAGTCAAAGAAGGCCAAAAATTCCCAAGCCGGCGCGGCCCCGCGCCAGTTTTTGGTGCCTGATCCGGCGACGGCCCCGCGCTAGTCATAAAGACACAGAGTATAGCGCGCTTACATCCCCCCGCGCCGTTTTAGCAACCGCCCACGCGCCGTGCTGATTTGCGAGCTTCTGCATGTATGGCGCGCATCCGGCGACCATTCCTTTGGCACTTTTCAAAGAGCGCAGCCCCGCGCCAGTCCACGCGACAGCGATCAAAATCCGAGGGATGTGCGTTTTTTGAAGATTTTATCAGATTTTTTCTTTCCTTTATAATTTTATGGGATTTCCAGTATATTTTTATAATTTCTATTGTAATTAGGATATTTTAAAGGTAGGAATTTTGATTCCAAACCAATTGGTTTATTTCCTTTATTGGATTCTAGGGTTTCATAGTTAGTATAAATAAGTTTCATGCTTGTAATTCAAACAACAATTCAATTAATATTCTGAGTTTTATTTCATACTTGAGAGTTTAATTCCATCTACTATTGGTTCTTTTGAAGAATTTTCTAAGCTAAATTTTCTTAGGTTTTTCCTTTTGAGATTCATATTGTAAACTATAATACAACAAAACCATAGTTGGGTGTGTGGCATTATTCTATCACATCATACAATCATACGAAGATTATCGTTTGTTCTTATTAAACGGGGGGTTCTAAGTGTTTGTTGGTGTTCCATCCTAACGTTGAGTTCAATTGCTTTAATCGAGATTTATCAAGATTCTCGTATTCTAAATAGACGTTGGGGGTTAAGGTAACGCGAGAGAGTTCCATCAAAATTGCATTACTAAAAAATGATACGGGCGACGACCACCTCACGCAAGCGTGCCGTGGGAGTTAATCATTTGGTATCAAAAAACGCTGCGTTTTATTCTAGCTAAGTATCTATCTTTTTCGTTTTCGTTTTGTTGAAGTTCATGAGTAAAAAAAAAGGAGTATAGAAAATTTTATTATTGCAGTTTATTTCAATTTGTTCGTAGAAAGAATCCGTTTTCAATTCCGATTAATTGAGATTGTTGCTACTTATGTTATACCGACTATATTGGTTCGTGATAAGTTATTTTTTGAATTTGATTAGTTTAAAAAACCTGAGCGGAATTTTGCTAGGTAAATTCGAAAGAAAGAACCTATTATAGAGAATAATTAGAGGTAAAAGGCCGTTTTAAGTGGTGAGATTCCAATTGAGAAAAAAAAGCCTATTGAGTGATACATGAGTGAAAACATTAAATCGGAGCGAAACACGTAAGGGTAGTGATAAGGAAATATTTTGCTACTAACTTCTGTTTTGTAGGAAATATGTCTAAACTCAAAGGATACAGGAACTTTTGTAGAAACGTCATTGTCAGCTGATATGAAGTTGCATGATTGAAAAGTCAATGATATAAGGAATGGGGGGGTAAGAGGTTGGACTATTGGGCAATTGGAACAGGGCTGCAATGAGCGCTTCTAGACCTATTAAGCGTCAACTCGAGGAGAACTCATCTCAAATACCGTCAAGGAACTCTATTAAAAAGGAGTATCCCAGCAACAAAAGGAGCTAGGGTGGAAGAAACTTAATTTCAATGACGGAGCAGGATTAGTTTTAGTGAAAGAGAGGGATCGAGATTCCGGATTTCTTCAAAATCGCAAGGCTACGAGGAGCTAGGGATCTAGAGGAATTCGAGGGATAAAGAGGGGACAACAACTTGGATAGTAATAAAAATGAAAATTCCAACTTTCCAAGGAGTGGAGTGGATCCGGAGGCATATCAAGGAGTGGGAAAAAGAAGATGGATTGGGATATTGGAATGTTCATAACTACTCGGGGCTAAAAGAAAGTAATAAAACTTTGCACGCCACAGATAAGAATTCTCAGCTTATGCTGTTTATTGGTTGGGATCAGTTGACGATCAGTCGGAGGAGGTTTGGAGTAACGTTCCAAAATGAAACTTGGGAAGATATGAATTGGCAGCGATCGAAAAAGAGGTTCGTGCCAGATTACTATCACCGAGATGATAGTTAGGGCGTTTGCAAAGCTTGGAAACAAGGTAATAGGTCGGATGCGTCGAGGGATTATTACAAAGATATGGAGGACGATGTTGATGGCTAGTAGCCAAATATAAATGAGGATAGTGAATCAACAATGGCCAGATTTTTTCTACGGGACTGAATTGGGGAGATTGCCGACTTAGTTAGAACGACCAACATTACGTGGTATTGGGAGGATATGGTACACAGTGGCTATCAAGATTGAGTAAACAGCTTAAGAGCGAGAGGGTAATACCAACGATCGATACCCCTAAATTTGGGGTTTATCATGGAAATCTAATGCGGGGAGTAGGCGAGAGGGAGAAACACAGCCGTAAGCAAACCCAAATTTGAGCCAAAATCGGAGACGACTAATAGGGGACTAATCGAGGATATTAAATGTCTTTTAATGTCAAGGTAGGGGACATATTGCAAATCAAATGTCCGAATCAAAGAACGATGTTGGTTTTACTTGATAATGGAGAGTGTTGGACGAACGGAGGGGGGAAGATAGTGATAATGACTCTATGCCACCACTAGAAAGAGCGGAAAGATAGGGGAAGGATAGTTGCGGTCCTGATTGTTTTTGTTGTGTGTGGGAAGTTTTGGTGGACGTGAGAAGAGAGCTTAGTGCACAAGGTGAAGGACGAAAGCTAACAAACTGCGGGGGGAAAATATTTATTTCATTACTAGGTGACTTGTGAATGGGATGATTTGGTTGTGTCGTAGAGTGACGGATTGGTTTAGTTGCATCGAATGTGGCAAGTAAGGTATATGGTAGAGAAATTGGGGCTTTCCACAACCAAATCATCATCAACTCGTATCGGATTGCCAATGGCTCAACTATAGTAATGAGATTTAAGTGACTCTAAACAGGT